>CAESWR010000104.1:130203-143271 GCA_903171835.1 Mullus surmuletus | reverse complement strand
AAAGATCATGGATAAGTAATAAACATGATAATTTAAAAGAAGTAATTAATAAGTGATAGGCAGAATTAACACACACCCATTAAAAAGAATGACAATGCATTAAAAACAAATATGTGTCATCTACAAAATGATTTCTATGCACTGCGCATTCAAAGAAAACGTTGAGAGCAAACACACACACACACGCACACACACACAAAACCTGAATTCTGTTGACAGTAGCGTTATGTCAGAGCTGAAGTTTGACGGACGCGCCGCTCGACCAATCACGTGCCGTCCTCGAATTGGAACCCGACCAATCAGAGACGCGAGCACGCGGGCTGCCTCTCCCCGAAGTGGACGTTGAGAAAGAACGTCACCCGTCTCATACATTTAACTTAGCTTTAGCCTCAAATTAGCTGGCTGTACTTGAACAAGCGGCGTCTCTCCGTGTAGCCGATTATTTATTTGGCTTTCGGTCGCCTCCCTCCCCCCCCTCCCTCCAAAAATAATGTCTTCGAAAGCCTTACTCCGAAGCAGGGACGTGCTGAGGGGAGAAGCGATCGTGTGCTAGCTTCACACCAATGCTAGCTCCAACCAGATGCTAGCAGCGGCCGAGCGGCCACAGCGGCTAACGTCAACGGGAAGCTAATCGTATCACAACAAGCCCCCTCCGTGAGACACGCACCTGCCCGCCGAGGACACGCCGAGGGTGAGAGCTCCTTTCCCCGACCAGGTGAGTGCTAGCTGCCTAGCAAACGCCCGCTAACAACACTCACAACAACTTAGCTAGCTGGGTTAGCTAGCTTCCCCTAATTCAGCTGGGTAATGTTTACCTTCGGGGTGCACACACTATTTGGATACAATGTAGCCTCGATGTACAGTTGCAACGGTCTTCTTTCCTTCCAACGGGCGTCAGTTGTTGCCTGTTTATAATTGGACGTCTTTCCCTCATTGCCATTGCACAGAAGGGGCACAACTGGCAACAAAATTCCGTAAAAACAGATCAAATGAAGCAAAAGGACGATGAGGTAGTGCAGATGAAAACAAATACATCTTAAGGTGCAAATACAAGATAAAAACAATGCAAACATGATTAAAAACAGAAGATATAAAGAGTATAGCAGTTAAAGAATATTGCACAGAATGTGTGTGTGTGTGTGTGTGTGGGGGGGGTTGTTATTTGATGACGAGTTTAGGTGACGTCGACCTCTTGTTCCAACGTCTTGTGCCCTGTTTTGTTGTGTTTGCATCCCTGGCATTGCAAGCCAAAGGCGTCCTTGTTATCGTCTCATCACACTCGCCAAGTGATTATGAGATAAAAACAATGTAAACATGATTAAAAACAGAATATATAAAGGATATAGCAGTTAAAGAATATTGCACATAATGTGTGTGTGTGTGTGTGTAGGGGGGGTTGTTATTTGATGACGAGTTTAGGTGACGTTGACCTCTTGTTCCAACGTTTTGGGCCCTGTTTTGTTTTGTTTGCATCCCTGGCATTGCAAGCCAAAGGCGTCCTTGTTATCATCTCATCACACTCGCCAAGTGATTATGTGCTAATTGTGGTGTGTGTATCAAAATATCCCGTAGTGAATGTGATGGAGATGTTCTCGTTATACCACAAAGATTGTTTGCAACAGGTGCGCTGAGGAGGTGGTTAAACAGTTTATTTTGGTAGCTGCATAGAGTATTTCCTCCCTAAAATGGCAATAAAATGTGTATTCTCGTATAGTAATAATAAATTACGTGCTGTTCAAGCGTTGTGGATTGTTATGTAATGCGGAAGCTTGTGCTCGTGTATTCCCAGGCTTTCCTTGTGAAACACCAGTACATGAGTTAACGTGTTTTATTGCCTTGTTGTGGGTTGTTTTATTGGGTTGTTGTCTGTCTGTGTGTGTGTGTGTGTGTGTGTGTGTGTGTGTGTGTGTGTGTGTGTGTGTGTGTGTGTGTGTGGCAGCGGCTGCGGCTGCCTGTGTGTTTGTGTGACAGTGTGTTCCAGAAATGGCAGCATCATCAGTGGCATGTTTGTGTTGGCACCTTGATGTGAAATCTAGCACTAGCCATGCTGTTTTAGCCCACAGCCAATGTGAATCCACAGGCATGTCCAAGGCCTTTTTGTCTATAAAGGTTTCGTCAGGTCAATTGAACGATGAAAGCTTTGACACTATTTGTGACTATTTGATGATAAACTCGTACATACAATCATATAGTGCAAGGAGACACCAACAAAACTAGTTGCATGCTGTCGATTGGTAACACTGGGTGGATCTAAGATCACAATTTCTGCGTAATATTCCCATTATCATCGGAGTATGTTCCCAACTTTACCATGTGGGATTTGTTTGTTTAAATGGAAACAACATCTTCATTACATAAATGATGTTACGATCTGCTCAAGTTGAGGATCTGAAGACATTTATGTGTCCTACAGGTCGATGGTAAATATAGAGCTCAAACAGTTATCCTGCCGCTTTATCTAACTTGTCTTGACTTTGGAGAATTGGGAATTGAACGAAAGGAAGTCACATTTCTGGTCAAAGAACAAGTACACACAAGTCTCCTATCTTGTTGTAGCAGATATCCCTCTCATAGTGCAATTTAAGATGACACACTTGCTTTCTGTTTCTCTGGGTACAGTCTGAAAGTTTCCAGTCTGGCCAAGGAACAGCCTCAGCATCTCAGACGCCACTGCACTGAAGATGACTGTAGCTGTCTCTTCAAAGTGCTTTGGTTACTGGAAATCGACTACTTCTGATGCGATTTCAATGATGAATCATCAACGAGTGAGGACCTAAGATATCCCTGGCCTGTTTGATCAAACTCTCCAATGTGTAGAAGACTTGGAGTTCCACTGAGAATATAACTCATTTGATTTCAGCTGTAATCTTTATCATTGCATGGGATACTGCATTACACCGAGTGTTCTACATAGTTTTTTACTCTTTCCTGTATGGATGTTGCTAATGGATACTTTATCAGCAGAAAGATGATCCCTTACCTAAAGGGCAATCGAAGCACATTAGTAGAAATTGATCATTTTAAAATGTATGCAGTGCTCTTACTATTGGCCTTTAAAACCAGACAAGTGTGACAGTCAGAAAATTGACTCAATGCTTAAAATGTAGTGTGTATAGTGAAGGATTAACTTGGTAGCATTGATTTTTTCTTATTAATCTTCATATTGTTAATTTAATCCATCGAGGCAAGACCTGTTTAGACCTGGCATTAACATACATCTTAAGTGTTATTAACATCCTAGGGGCAAGTTCAGACTCAGCGTTCATGTTGGGACCATCTCTTCCATGAGCTCTGTCTCCACTTTTGGTTTTTCCATGGTAGTAAAACTCTCGAGAATAAATTTGTATTCACTTGTTACAGGATGTTCGATTTCACTCCGAAGTGATACACTGGCAACTTGTGCAATATTTCTGAATGCATCAATGTCATGAATGAACTCTTTGCTATTTTAATCTCAACTGAGATGACATTGTGATATGTCCTGATCCCTGCACGGGTTTTTTTGTGAACCTGTTGAAGGTATTGACATGAGGTTTACAGTCTTGATGGGGAAACCCCTGATATGGTGTTTACTGTCATCAGTATATGGGCTTTGCTTTACTTCTGTTTCAGTTGTACTGCTGAATGAAGGTTGATTTACTCATCTAAATCACTAGTGGCAGTGAGATCATTTTTTTTGCCTTTAACTGCTGCCAATATGCCTTTCTGTCTTTCCTGTTTTTCTTCTGGGAAGCACATGTAAATCATTCATGCGATGATAACTAAGAATTTCACTCCGCAGCTTCTCTAACTGTGGTGTTCTCGAAACAGCCTGCAACCACACCATCATGCTACATTTCCCACTGGCGTGTTCACAAGGTGTCGTTCTTGTTGACTCATTGTATCCTCGTATCATCGTATTGTGTTAATGTATTGCTCACGCCACAGACATCGGTAATCCTTTGTTTTTTTCACTCACCTGTTATTTCACCATCCAACTGTGCAGCAATGCTTTGATCTGAAATATAGGTGTCCCACTGCCATATCACATACAGCACACTTACTGTCCTCAAACAATAGTCAGTGTAGAGCTATTATGTGAGTGGTAGTTGCCGCTGTGCTGTGTCTGTGGCCCGTATTTGACAGGCTAATCTGGCCCTGCATGGATCTCATCAGCAGCTGACTGCTAAATCGAGTTAACTTGTTAAAACTCCCTAGCTCGTCTCTGAAGCCTGAGCCCTGCAAGCGTTCTTGCTCCTGTCTGTTAAACTGCTTTTAACTTTGACTCTCAAACATCGGTCGTTCATCTCGTTGTGCCATTACAGATGTGAGATCTAGTTCTTTTTTAACTTTTCTGAAGGCGCAGCCGTAAAATCCATATGTCGGCCAGAGCGCACACAGTGGCATGACTGTACAGTGCTCTTGTCGCATGCTGCAACTGCCAGCATCCACTCCTGTTGCTATGGCAACCACTCAGCTGCCACTCCAAGCTGCGTAGCCATGGATACGTTAGAGTAGTGACATCACTCCCTCGAGTTCTCAGCACTTACATCACTCTCAAGTTATGTATGCTGGCATTTATTTTTCATGCTAGACTGACAGGGTTAGGGTTTACATTGAAGCTGTCTCCAGAGATTGTGTTTATAACTGCTGTGCACATGACTTAATGAGCCTTGAAAATAACAGGGCCCTCGCTTTGGTGTGTGTTTTTTTTTTAAATTTTATTATTTGTTTTTTTTTTTCTCATGCAGCTGCGGCACAGGTTAAAGAGCAAGTCATTTGGTTTGTGATTCTGCTCATGGCTTTGGTATCTGCTTTCATACAAGTGTGTGTGGATAACTGTGTTGTCAAGGTAATAATTCAAGTAGGTTAGACCAGCACCGCTTTCCAGGCCTTTGATATCTAATGAGTGTCTAAGTGTCCCTCTTTGTGTGCTGCTGAAAAATATGCAAAATAATGCATCAGTTGCATCTCTGTTCAGTAATCTGAGAGACTGTAAATTCAGTGGGCGATATCAACATAATGGGAAATAAAAATGTAGATTGTTACAGGTAGCAGGGCAGCAAGGTTGTAACCTTCTTTTCCAGAGCACCTGTTTTTTTAACTCAATGCCGATTCTGTTGTTGTCACGTGTCGATGACACACAAGCAGCCAAATAGCTGTGTGTAACGTTCCATATCTTATCAACAAGTGTATGAGAGGGACTGTTTTTATGATTATGAGCCAGGGAAAGAGCACAGTGCGGGTTGTTCATGTCACAGAGTAAGTACTTTCATGGAAGTTTGTCTTTTTATGTAAGGGAAACTTTCATATATTCTGTCAAACAATTCTTTATTGCTATTGATGAAGCATCTACCAGCATTTTTCTATTGTTTATTGCACAGGTGTAACCCCGGGATCGTGACTAATCTATTTAGACTGTTGGTACATGTAATGACCACACCCAACCATGCTGAACTTCAGAGGTTTAACAGGTTCAGAATGTGAAAATGTTCTATTTTTTATGTTTTATCATTATGCCTTAACAATGTGCAAATTGGAGACAGAACCTCAACTGTGCCTACAACCTATTAGTCATAATTTCTGGCATAGAAATCCATAGTGTTATTTCTGTGACTAAGAGCCATTAGATAGTGTGACAATCCCAGGTGGTATACACTATATACAAGGATGTACTCATATTATGCAGCCTATTAACTTGCTCCGGATACTGAATTTCGCCTTCCTTTCATGCTGCCTGATGCTGCTGTTCATTAAGTTAATGTAGGTGGAGTTATGGCCAGATAACACATCCACTTCACCAGTGTGGGGTTTGATAATGCTCTTTGCAGCCAGTTCCAGCTGGCCAAAGAAGCTTTCAAGCTTACTCCTCTGTCTGTTTAAGCATAAACCAAAGTGGCCGTGCTATTTCTGGAAATGAAGAGTAATGATCACTGTTAGTTTGAATTATTCCTGTTGGTGTATCAAGCAAACATTAGAGGAAATTACACGCATGCCTAAGAGCAACGGCAGCCGAGGTCGCTGGACGGCATTGTATGCGGGGTCACATTTTCAGAACCTCGAAAATTCAATACACAATCTGTAATCTGTTTTTGTTGGATGAGAAGTCATAATAACTCTCAGTGGGAGCTAGTGGAGTTGAATTAATGTTCACAACCTGTTCCTACAATGTGTAAATGAAAGTAGGTGGAACTTTTTTCTCCTGCACGTGTACATTTTTGAAGCACCATATGAGAGGATACATGCACACTTTTCTTCATTCAACTGGTAAACAAACTTTTGAGAAACCAGAAGGAGACAGTGATTCATATTTTATGTATTGGTTGTTGTTTGAGTTGGGGTATAGATAAAACATTGGTTCAGTTTTAAGTGTGTTCATGTATTTAAATTGTCACTGTCATAATCCCGTCTTTCTTGTGCAACATTCATTCTTGATTGATTTCATGAATGTCTCTTATTTGTTGGGACTGTTAAATGTACCTCGGCTCTGTCGTCATCAGTTCTACCTTAAATTATTGTGTATACAGCCTCCATGTTATTCAACCTCTACTATCCTCTTTGTCTGTCCCCGTGTTTCTCTTAAACAGGTAGCAGTGGGTCTCTGTATTGCAGAGCCATGGGTGCGTTCCTGGACAAGCCCAAGACCGAGAAGCACAACTCGCACGGTGAGGGGAATGGGCTGCGCTACGGGCTCAGCTCCATGCAGGGCTGGAGGGTGGAGATGGAAGATGCTCACACGGCAGTACTGGGACTACCTCCTGCCTGTATGACTGACTGGTCCTTTTTCGCCGTCTACGATGGTCACGCCGGGTCAAAAGTTGCCAACTACTGCTCTAATCATCTTCTGGAACACATCATCAGTGCCAGTTTAGGGACGCAAGCCCCCCTGACTGGCTCAGAAGGCACCACCGCCGACCCTCCATCACAGGCTGCTCCGACAGGGGAATCCGTGAAATCAGGGATCCGGACGGGCTTCCTGAGGATTGACGAACACATGCGCAGCTTCTCAGACCTGCGAAACGGGTTGGACCGGAGCGGGTCCACGGCAGTGGGCATCCTCCTGTCACCCGACCATTTCTTCTTCATTAACTGTGGCGACTCTCGAGCTGTTTTGTACCGAAATTCACACGTGTGCTTCTCCACACTTGACCACAAACCTTGCAACCCGCGGGAGAGAGAGCGCATCCAGAACGCTGGCGGCTCCGTGATGATCCAGAGGGTGAACGGGTCACTGGCCGTGTCCAGGGCCTTGGGGGACTACGATTACAAGTGTGTGGACGGCAAAGGCCCCACCGAGCAGCTGGTTAGCCCCGAGCCAGAGGTTGTGGAGATGGTTCGGGCACCTGAACAGGATCAGTTTGTGATCTTGGCATGCGACGGTATCTGGGATGTCATGTCCAACGAGGAGCTGTGTGAATTTGTGAAATCAAGGCTTGAGGTTTCTGACGACCTGGAAAGAGTCTGCAATGAAGTAGTGGACACCTGCCTGCACAAGGTATGTACACATGTGAATTCAGTTTGTATTGTATGCGACATCCACTGTTTTTTATGCTCTTAATTGATGGTCAGAAATAGAGATAAAGGCGTGCAAAGTAAGAATACCAAAGGGAGAATTGTTTGGCAGACCCGAAACCAAAAAGTAAAACTTTGCATTGTGAAGTCAGTACCTAAAATTCAACCCTTGCGATTTGAAACACAGTTGGATGGAGCAGCACGGCAGCTGCGGTCAGATTGAATTCAGGAGATTCTAATGGATTCTGGCAGGGGCAAGTTTTCACACAGAAAGGAAAATTGTCGGTAGTGAAATCAGTCAACACTTCCTCATGGCCTTCTCACCTGTTTGACGGTGTCGGCTGTGCCTTTTACGCTACCTGGGAAATCATCGTGCTTTCTGTCAACACGACACAATCACTCCTCTTACCTGCTCTTTGTTCCCTCTCTCCTTTGGTCCATTTTAGGGGAGTCGGGATAACATGAGTGTTGTGTTAGTTTGTTTGCCCAGCGCTCCCCAAGTGTCGGAAGAAGCTGTGAAGAGAGATGCTGAGCTCAACAAATACCTGGAAACCCGAGTGGAAGGTGAGATGGCACGGATGGATGCGAAATCGCCGCTCATCTGGGCACATAATTGAATTGAATCGAATACATTTAATTGGTTGTTTTTCTTCATGAAAGCTGCATTCACAACCAACTGTGTTTGTAAACGATGGCTGATGGAAGAAAGTAATTCCTTTATCTCCAACAGAGGTTTTTCTTTTCCCCTCAGACTTCTCCATGTATCATGTCTATCCGTTTTCTCCACTGACTGACTCTGCCGCTCTCTATCGTGTAACCTCCAGCCAAGTTAGATCCGACTCACAGCGGAAGAATGACACCATCATGACCTCCTTTTCCATTTCAGCAAGCATCTCCCCTCTTTATTGCCTGTTCGCTGCTCTCCTCCCTTCGCCTCCCTGTCCAACATCTCCGTCTCCCCGCCCTCACTCAAGCATTCAATGTCCTCTCTTGAGTTATTCCTCCGCTCCCCTGCTGTCCTTTCTCTCCGTCCTTCGTCTTTCTCCTCTGGTCTGGTTTGCCTCCTCGGGATGCTGCTGAAGCTTTTGTCATCTTTCTCTTCGCCAGCTGCCATCAGTCTGTTTCTGATTGTAACCCGACGAGGATACTTCAAATATTTAGAGTTTTAATTTCATGGAAATATGTTGTGATTTTGAAAAATATGGCAAGGCCGAGTAAAGGAGCTTCTGCAGATATCTTATAGTGGCAGATTGGAAGAAGAAGAAGAAGAAGGCGATAGAAAGAGAGTAGAAGAGAAAAGGAGAGGAATTCTTTGGCTGAACATTGAGTTGGCCTCTTGCCACCCTCAGCTCAGTTTGCAGGCCTTCCTGTCACCGTCTCTCTCTCCTCGCAGTGTCCTAACACACTCGCTCGTCGTAGGCCATCCATCCTCACTCTCTCTCTCGCGCCTCATTTGTGACTTTTTTTTTCTTTCCTCCTCTTCTCCTTTCTTTCCCCAGCTGTTCTTGGCTATCACCAGTGCTCCCAAGCAACCCGTGTAACATTGTCTCTGGTTCCGTTTCAGAGATGCTGTCCCGGCCAGGGGAGGAGGGCTTTCCGGACCTGGTGGCCGTGATGAGGGTCCTGTCCACCGACAGCGGCATGCCCACGCTGCCACCAGGGGGAGGCCTCGCCAGCAAGTAAGGACCACCCAGTTGATGTTATCGGAGCAATCATAATTTTCTCCTGGCAATAAACCGACTGTATGACATGTCAAAGTGCAGAGGCGGTGTCAAACATTGGCAAACTGACTTCAAAATATCGGTAGTACGTTTGCAGTAAGAATCGTAAAGTTTTGCTTACAGCGTGTGTATAGTAAAATCAATTTTCCACTGCTGTTTTAATGGCTCAGCTTGGCGCAGTTAACTGCATGTTGTTTTTTAGCCAACTGCCTTGTACTCCACTGTGATGGATGAGGGTATTGATCGATTCTTGCATTTGCGTTCTTCCTGCAGACGCAGTGTTATTGAAGCAGTGTACAACCGTCTAAACCCTTATAGGGAAGAGGATGGGGTGAGTATCGGCAGCATCTGATGAGCCAGGCTTTCTTTGACCATGAGCAGACGCACCCAAACACAAAGTCTTGATCCTACATGACACATCTCAGACATCTGCTGTCATATTTTTTTAGGTTTCTCCCTTACATATGGGTTTCTGTGGTCTCTGAAATCCGTTTTATCTGGATTGATTTGTCCCATCTGAGGAGCCACGCTGTGCGTGTGTTGTTTTCAACTCCATACCAAAAACGGGACAACAAAACAGACAGAAAATTGAGAAGGAATTCAGAGATTATTTTGAGCCCATCACACCCTCCCAATTTTTACTGTGCACGTCACATAGAGCACATGTCCCAGACAGCTGTCGTAGTGAGTTATGCATGCGTGACAGCACGGCTTTGTCAAAAGTCAAACTGGTGGAACTGAAGACTAAAGAAAAAAAATCTTGACAAGTCAAGTGATGGCAGGTAAAAGCATTCTTCTCAAGTGGTTTGACTCTTGAAATCTCTGCGTGTGGGGCACTCCCAGTGTGTTTTCCTCCCATTCTCAGTCCTAACCCGATTTGCATTGTTCTATATACCAAATCATAAAACATTAGCCCCTTTTAGGACGGCTTACATGATTTACAAGACTTTGCTCACCTGGCTCACCTTTTTCTTGAGCTTTGTCCTGCCTTCATGTGTTGTGAGATGATAAGATAAAGCAGTTGTCAAAACAAAGTCTTGAAGAAGACATGACTGGTTTTGCTCAGTGTCTCCATGTTTCACAGATTTAGTCTGATGCTGGGAAAAATGCATTGTTAAAAGCAGTCCTCAAAAAAAAAAAAAAAACCCTTCTTAAATTACTAATAGTCAATTCTTGCGGGCATGAAGGCTCAGAGTTTGCTGCTCATCAAAATGTCCAAACAGTGCTTCAAAGAGGATTGCTGCAGTCTTTTCTCCATGTGCTCAGCTATATGCTCCGGGTGCCCGTTCTTGATTCAAAAATTGGCTTAATACACATTTCCTGTAGTTTCTAATCACAGACAATGTGTGTTGTGGACAAGAAATGATAGAAAATAACCAGAAATGAGAAATGTGATGGGGAAAAATGCAGTCTGTCTGTAATAAAAGCTCCGTTCTATATGGCTGACGTCAAATGTATGCAGCTGAGGAGTGTACATAGAGCAAACACTGACTTGAGTTCTGCAGGACTCTAAATGCCCCCAAGCTCTGCTTAAAAACATCCCGTCCGACTTATCGGCTTGAGAATACAATGAGTGAAACCTGGTGTGTGCTTTATTTCTGAATTTGCTGTTGAGTGATGGCACAAAAAGTGTGTGTTTGTGGATCAAATGCGTCTTTGAGGGATTTTCTTGCTGCTACAGTGGGAGTTTAAAAATCACCAGCATTGTGTTTTATTCCAGCGGGTGATGTTATGTTTTTCTTTTGCCGTGTGCGTGTGCGTGTGTGTGTGTGTGTTTGTCTGCTGGACTTGACCCTTTGAAGAAGTTAATCTGTGTGTTTGTGTGGTTTCTCCTGCGTATGGGTACGAGTTTCTTCCATTGCAAGCTGCTTCATGACATGATGGCAAGAAGGTCAATGGCACCAGTTCAGTGGTTAATGGTCCAGGAAGCTCCAAAAACGACAGGAAGTGTACCTGGTTTCTGTAAGAATTCAATATACAGAACATTAAACTCGGCTGCGATGACGTACTTTTGGTGAGGGTTTGGTGTCACTTCAGTGTACAGAATACGTCTTCATTTATTAAAGTTCACTACATACAAGGGGTGTCCCGATCCGATAGGATATCGATCCGATTTCAGCAAAATAAAAAGTATGGAATTATGCCTGCATATCAAATCTCCAATATCAGCAATACGATACCAGCAGTCCTTTTCAGGCTCACTCACTCACTTCTAGTGGTTATTTTGCACTTTTGAAATAGATTTTTTTGTTTTTATTGGATTTTATTATTCAGGGTCTCGTAATGTATTTTTAGTTTATTTTATTCAATTGTAGAATTTTCTTATGTTTAAGGTTCAAATGAATGGAAGCCATTGGTTAATAATAAATGGGTCTGTTTTTTCCATAGCTACTGTTGCTGACTATTGTTCGCTGTTTAAGTAATATCACTTGATCAAGCCTTTTCTAACATTCCATACTACAAAATAAGTGCTAAAAGTATGTGTGATTCGTGCTCGTATCGTATCGATGGCGGTATTGGCAAATACTCAAGGCTGCAACATCGGTATCGTATTGGAAGTGAAGTTGAAGTTGTATCCGGACACCCCTATTACATACTGGTGTTGTAAAAAATCTGGGGTTTACTCCCAGTGCTTAAGGCAGGGGAAAACAAAGCTGTTATAGATGCGACAATCCTTGCCGAGTGACTTTGTGAAAGACACCTGGTGAAAGAAGGGTTTGATGCGTTTCAGTCTTCTACATCAAGGCGTGGCTGTGACTGCTTCTATTGGATACAGATGGAATATTTAAAGGATGCGTTGCACAGTTCACTGAGCTTACGCTGCACCAGTGCTCACTCATAATTCAGACAGGGTATCCGAGGGGTCTTGAAAAGTATAAAAAGTTTATAAATCAGTTTTGGGGAAATTAAGACCCTTAAAAAGTATTAGAAAGTCTTATCAGCACTTTATGGGGTCTTATATTTTTAAAGGCATTTTTCTGAATTGGCTGTCAAAAGAGTTTGACTCCAAGACAGCATTGTAAAAGTGTGTGAGTTTATTTACCCATCAAACTAGATTGGTGCGTTTGTAAATTGTCTCTGAGAGCGCCAGAACGTACGTGGGCGGGAATTCTGAATTATTTGAATTCTGTTGCATGATAGTGGTCTGCAGTCTTTATCGTAAACTAGAACTGCCAAGTTAAAAGTGTCACTGATAGAAACGGTTATTTCTCGAGGTGGCGGTGAGGTGTTAAAAAAATATCACCGAGGTCTTGAAAAAGTCTTAAAAAGGTATTGAAATGAACTTTCAAGATTCCTGTATATACCCTGTCGGAGACATTGAAAAACCTGCATGAGGAGGAAGCTGCTAAACACTCTTTGATATATCGGGGCAGCTTTAGGTTCTATTACTGATTGCACCTTTAAATTAGCCATAGATAGGTGCTACAAAAAAGCAGAAAAGTACACACACTCAACACACACTGACACACACACACACACACGTTGATAAGGGATGTATAGATCTGTCTAACTGTGTGTTCACCCTCTGATTAACGCAGCCCTCCTGTTTCATTTGGTAAGTGATCACATATATAACTGTTACACCCCCCCGCCCCCCCCCTCCACTCCCTCCTCTCCCACCCCCCTCACCCGCACACACACCACGCACACACAGGCACACGCAATCTTACAGGCATGTTCAGTGGCAACCTGTCCCTCTGTCGTCGGTCAGTCCTCCATCAGTCTCAGCTCCCTCCCCGCTGCTCTGCTCTGCTCTGCCCAACTCTGGCATGTGGAAAACCATTTCCTTGTTCGAGGTCTTCCAGGTGTGGAGGTTTGCTGAGGATGAGTGGTCGTTGTCTCCAGTCCTGTCTGC
>CAESWR010000104.1:88962-99409 GCA_903171835.1 Mullus surmuletus | reverse complement strand
TCTTCATGGTGTGAGTTTTGGGCTCATTCCACTTCGCCTCCTTCTCACTCGCTCCCTCATACATACACAGACTTCATTTTCTGTCTTATTCCGTCTCTCTATCTGGCCACAGCAGGCCATGGCGCCACAGACCTTTGTGTTTGCCCACTGAGGCTGAAATTTGCACTCTCTCTCGCTCCCCCTTTCTGAGGACACACACACACCGACACATACACTGTGCACAGAGGGAGGGTAGACATTAGATGGGCGTAGTAACTAAGCTGTGGAGATGCACTGTAGATCCCTGGTGGTGAATTAGAGAGTGTGACTGATGAGCAGCTCCACCTTCCACCGGAACACCTTGCAAATAAGGTTGATAATGTGAAGCTGCTGCCAGTGATCTCCACCGGCCTGAGACGGCTTTACAGGAACTTTTTAAAAACATGCGGGTGGGGCACAACGGTGGCCAAGGACTATAAATGCAATACACCAAACTGAGGGATGGACCAATCCTGTGCGATCCGGCCCTCTATAAACCTAAACACACAAGAAGGATGTTTTCTCTATATTAATTAAGACGTAGATGTTTGTAACCCGGTTGACATTGAACTGTTTTGTATTACTTAATAAGTTTGAGCAAGAAAACAACAACTAATTGTTGTAGACCGCGCAAGAGGAACCAATAACATTTTTTTAATTTTAAAAAAGGCCTAGATCCGTTGTTTTCCCATATTGCTGTTAAAGCTTATGGCCAAGTCTTTTAACACACTTTTTGATTCCACATCTTCCAAGCCTTAATCAATATAGAGGAAATACATCCCGCTTGTGGATTTGTAGCGTTTCTGTGTTTGCAGCGTTTCTATGTTTGCAGAAAACAATATGGAAAAGCAGATTTCCGGGTGCGCCACTACCCAGTTGGGCATCCAGGATTAATTTGAATGAAAAATGTGCCCAGAAATATGAGAAAAGATCTGTTGAGGCGTCCCAGAGACAAATCACAGCGGTTGTTTTTTATTTGATTTGTGTTACTCCAACCCTTGAGCACTCTGGTTTGTTTATCAGAGTTTAGTTCAGTTAATCTGACACAGACAGGAAGTCACAAGAGATTACGTGGAGCGAGGACCTAATGTAAAGATCCTGATTGGAGATGCATTAGTGTTGCAGCGTCAGTTGGATCTCATCAGCTGCAACAGGAATTTAACGCACTCATCAGATTTGTTTTTTTTTAACTTTATTAGTATGAACGTGTGATAACGAGGGCAGATATATGTAGTGAAGGTAGAATGAATCATTTTGATAGAGGAGAAGTAAACAAAGCATTGTTTTTTTATGTCATTGACTGACATTGAGTGGATCTTTATTGTTAGTTGTTCTGAAATGAGCTGGCCAGCAGGCGGCTGTTCAAAAATATAATAATAAACACATTATTAGTCTTATTTATCTTAGTATCTATTTAATTCTTAGAGATTTAAAGAACTCGTGGGATATTGTCAGGCTCTTTCATTGGGATTTCCACTGCTAGGACCTTCAGCATGCAGAAATGTTTATTTTTATTTTGTGTTTTTCCAATATTGGGTGACTGAAGTCGAGTACATGATAAATAACACAGTCAGATGATAAAAAACGATTGTGTGGCTGTTTTCCGCCGGATAAGTTGGCAAAAACAAAACCCTTCAGGCAAACGGAAAATACCTGCGGGTCATTTGTTCAGTAGCTGATTTGTCCGCATCAGGAGCGCCGGCCTTCTCAGTCATCAGAGGTGAAAAATGAGACGCTGTGTAAAAGAGCATCATAAATTGGAGGAGGTTGGTAAAAAAAAAAAGATACTTCGCTCTCTCCTGTGCGGCGCGGTTGACTGTGTCATTGCTGCAGGTTCTAATTTTCTCTTTTTGCGAGTTCCCTTCCTGTTCGGCGGCGCTCCCTCTCTGCCCTCCTCTCGCTCTCTCCACCCACCAGTGATTGCAAAATCTTCCCATCACCGCAACAATCATAACAGCCCAGAGTCGGTGCCAATGTGTAACTACTGCCAGCCTGTGCACACACACTCTGTCTCACACACACACACACGCACACACACACGCGCACGTGCGTCCTGGAGGAGAAATACAGTCGGAGCTTTTATGCTGCTTTCCCAAGTGGCTGTTTTTGAGCGCTGCCACAATGGAGGGCCTAATGTGGATTTGTTTAGAGAGCTGGTTAATTGGAGTGGGATGCTCTAATTGCACCTCTTTCATGGTGTGTGTGTGTGTGTCGTGGGATATGTGTGTGTGTGTGTGTGAATGCGAGTATCACCTGGCCTTTGGACTGTGTGTGGGAAAACATTTGCTCAGCTATAACTATGCCGCGCAAACACACAACGCGCACATTTAGGAGTGTGAAGTGTCCAAGTACGGTGAGAAACAAACCGAACTGACGGATGGAACGTGTGGCGAGTACACCGCCTTAATCGTGTGTCTGTGTGTGTGGACACCGTGTACGTGCACACACAACTTGTTTGCACATGTGCACAGCTGGTGTTGTCGGTGTCGTCCCCCAGTTGGGGGTGCTCTAAGTCTGTGTTTGACTCGGCTGCTGGCTTCTGTTTGTGTGTGTGCTTGCGTGTGTGTGCATGGATCCCAGTCTGTGAATTCAAACCAGTTGCCAGTTTGGCATCTGCGCTGTCGCACCACCGTGTCCTGCTATGCCTTTTTACACAACACACACACACACACACACACACACACACACACACACACACACACACACACACACACACACACACACACACACACACACACAGTGCAGATGTTGACGCAGTTTTTCCAGTTAGAGGAGAAGTTAGTGGTTAAAAGACGTTATCAATATAATGATATTTGATACAGTGAAGGCAAAAACCTGTTTTATTGTGTGTGTGTGTGTGTGTGTGTGTGTGCGTGCGTGGCTTATTTTTTTTCTCTCACCAACTCCAATTTTGCTTATTTGTCTGGGAATAATACAACAGTCGTGAACTATGTTTATTATAATTGAATAATATAGATCAAAATAAAGCAGACCAAACAGATTAGAATAAAATGAAAATAAATAAAATGCAATAGAAAATAAAAAAATAAAAATGACATATTAATTAGCTTTGAGCCTGTTTCATTCCCTTTCCTTTTGTTTATTTCCACCCTCTCTCTCATTTGTATCCCTCTCAACCTCTCTGTCCAGTTTTGTTTCAGTCTCAGTCCATCATTCATGAGGAGTGTGTGTATGTGTGTGTATGTGTGTGTGTGTGTGTCTGTGTGTTCCTCTGTGTGAGTGCAAACACATGTCGTGCCCTAAGTGGGCCATAGGCCTAAAGCTAATCAATGGTCATCATTTAAGCCCTGAACACACACACACACACACAAACACACACACACACACACACACACACACACACACACACACACACACACACACACACATGCGGTGCTTTGCTGATCAATTGAAAATAAGTGTCATTCACTTCTGCCCGTCTGCTCGCTAAAAGGCTCGGACACACACACTCCACTTTTCTGTTGTTTGTGTGCAGTTTTCATGATGAGCCTCTCTATTGTGGGGTCGGAAATATTTATTTGCTTTTCTCTTGGTTTGTGTGTGTGTGCGTTTTCGTGTGTGTTTGCAGGGTCAGCCTAAATGTGGGCGTATTATTAGTGACCATTCTGTGTGTGGTT
Source organism: Mullus surmuletus (assembly GCA_903171835.1). Taxonomy (NCBI): domain Eukaryota; kingdom Metazoa; phylum Chordata; class Actinopteri; order Syngnathiformes; family Mullidae; genus Mullus; species Mullus surmuletus. The sequence goes on along the minus strand of CAESWR010000104.1, from coordinate 95,753 downwards.
ACTGTAGCTCTCGAGCAAAGCAATTGGATCACTTAAGAGGCTGCCTGCTCTATGGCCTAAAGCTCGCTGTCTCTCCATGTATTTGTCTCTCTCTCCTTTTAATGCCCCTCTCTGACACACAAAGCCCCCCCCCCTCCCCTGCAGCCCCCCCCCTCCCTCTCCAGCAACCATGCGGCCATCACCCCTTATCTTTTCTCTCCTCGCCCTCCCTGCCTCATCTCCTCTCTAGCACTCCTGCCTCCTGTCCTTTACCTCCGTGGGGGAAGAAAAGGACAAGGTCATGAAGATAAACATAGAAAGAGAGAGGGAGAGGGAGACAGAGAGAGCTGAAATGAACCATCTCATTTGGACATTAGCCCCTGGCTGGCTACGGTGAGAGGCTAGCTAGATGCCCAATCGTGTATGAGGCATGATTTAGCTTCAGTTAGCCGGCTGCTTTGACAGGCTATTACTGCACAGAATGAAGGGGCAGTGTGATGCAAAAGCCTAAGTGTGTTTATGTGTATGTGTGTGTGTGTGTGTGTGGCAGGTGGGTAGCTGGTCCTTGGACCCAGTGGCAGAGACATCGCCTTACTTACACATCAGCGATGCAGAGCAGTGTGTGTGCATGTGTGTTTTGACAGCATGCTTAGTGGACAGTTTGCATCCATGCGTGCATGGTGATGGAGAACATCCACCGCCCAGAATCAGCTCTTTTTTGCTGCATATGAGGCTTGTTCACTTGAGCGGGCTGTTCACTCGCTCTAATGTCCCTTGACCTCGACGACACTGAGGGGGGTGATAGTGAAACCTGGCGAATCTGGTCCCACTCCAGCCCCGGAATCACAGCCCGTCCTCCTGGCTCTTGACCTGGAAATCATAAAAAAAACAACACCATAGTCAGATTTTCAGACGTTCTCAACACACCGGTTTTGGAGTCTCTACAAACGTCTGTTACGGAAATGGAATTTGAACCCCCATTTTGACCATTGACCCCTTGTCCAGTAACCCCAATTGCCATAACTTCTGAGAGGGAGATGCTAGAAACTCAAAATGTTCATCTACCTTCATGTTTTACAGGTAAGATAAGATAAGATACTCCATTATTAGTCCCAAAGGCTGGACCTGGTGCTGAGACTCTGCAAGCTTCTGTTACTGAGATACTAGGGCTGTCTCGATACAACTTTTTCACTTCTGATACGATACCGATATTGCAGGCTTGAATATTGGCAGATACCAATATCGATGCGATACGATATCAGCACAAATCATACATTCTTTTATAACATATTTTGTAGTATGGAATGGCTATGAAAAAAGCTTGATGAAGTGATATTAATCAAACAGAGAACAATAGTCAGCAACAGTAGCTATGAGAAAAACTGACCCATTTATTATCAACCAAAGGCTTACTGACATTTGAACCTTAAACATAAGTAGAAGTGTTGGAATGGAGTCTGGAATGGACTGCTTGTATCGGAGTGCTTATATCGGAGATTTTAGACACAGGCTGTTACTCGTTACTCTCACCCCGATGAGATACCACGATATGGAGACCTACATTTGGGTTGTATATTAACAACGAAAGGTTGGAGGAACCTCGGGGCCCTCAAATCAGCTATGTATACCAGTTTTGGTCCCATCTATTGCAGAAATGGAAGTTGGAACTTCTGAACAGATCATGTGTTCACTCATCAACTCCTCAGCATTTCTCATATTCACACTCATCACAGAACAAAAAACAACAAAAAAAGGAGACTGTGCTAAGGAGAGAATATGATATTTAAGTGTCGTTCAGCCTTGTTTTTCTGCTTTGAGTGTATACCTTTACTGTACTCTGCAGATGTTTTCACACTCCATTATCCTCCCGCTATCAGCAGCGATTGCAGATGTTTTTAACCTCTGTCCCAGCCTCTTCTTCCCTTATTGTCTGACACATGCGTTTCCATCCTTCCATTCACACGCGGTTTCCATACCCATGAGCCTCAGCTACTCCTGACCACTTGAAGGATCAAAGCAACTATTATGCTGCTATAAACCTTCACACTTATGTTTTTTTCCCCCTTCTTCATAACACCGATGCGGCTCGAGCTCCTTCGCCCAAACACTCCCTCGCTGTTTGAAAGATATTTGGAGTTAATGTGCGCCAAATTATCCACCGCTGGCTTAAGTGTTCGCTCCGGGGGAATCTTTGGAATGTCGTAGAAAGCAAAGCGCGGAGGGGAATAGGTAACCGAACTCTCGCTTTTGACGCCGCTCTCGGACATTGATGAAATGGCGCCACTCTTCACCTGTGAGAAACACACAGCAGATTCACTGTACAATCGGAGTTGCCTGACACACTTGAATGAAACATTATTTTATTACATTCTGCTTCTAAATATCTATGAATAGATACCTTGGTCGGAGTAAGATGCACAGATTTTCTCCAGTTACTGTTGTGAATCATGTTTTCCTGCAATCACCTGTTATAGTCACCATGCTGTTGGACCCTTAAATCAAAATCTGTTTTCAGAGGAGAAAAAATGTCAAAGTCGTCATCTCCATCAAGTTTTATTGCAGCATCAACTCACAAGTTTATATTTTATATATAGTTTAATTAGCAGAAGTTAAAGTGATTCAAGGGTTGTTTGGCATGAGTTCTACACAAAAAGAGCATAAGAAACAACCTCAGCAAAGTGTGTGTGGCCGGGATCGAGCAGACGAAAAGTTATTTTTTGTGTCAGCGCTCCGAAAAAAATGCAGCGAAAATAACGATCATGCTGCGCTCCATAAATGCACAGCGAGGACGATACAGGCGAGAGGGGAGAGAGGAGGAGAAGGTCTAATAGAGATGTATCATTACACTGTTATACGTGCAATCTATTGTGCTGCCACCGAACAGCAGCAGCACGGCTTTGGCAGGAGGCCACACACACGCGTACACACACACACACACACACACACACACACACATGCACAAACACACGCTGCGCCTCCAGTGGGGCAGTAATAGAGGGTGTGAGTATATTAGTCGCTACAGTCCAAGTGTTAAGTGCTGGCCTGGTGTGTGTGAGATCGATGACAGCCGCGCTGCCCCTCATTCACACACTCATAGACGTGCACACACACACACACAAGTACAGAGCTCTGACACATAGCCCGAGGTCAGGGGTCATGCGCAAACATCTCTGTGTCTGAAAATGCACACAGATCTCACTCTCTCTTTTAGTGTGTGTGTCCGACGCTTACTGTGTGTATTATGGGCACACACACACACATTAACACATGGCCGTACATATACCCATCCTGTTCTGTGACCGTAGGGAGGGGTCGCTGTCAAGCACCGGTGGTCCATCGATACTCGGGCAGAGCACTAATGCCTGCTGTCTGCTGATGGAAGCTGGCCTGCCTCCAGGGACCATTAGACTCGCTGGGACGCAGACAGACACACACACACACACACACACACACACACACACACACACACACACACACACACACACACACATACACCCACGGAGCAAATAAACAAACCGTCTTTGCACCAAAACTGGACCAAACTCTCACTCATGCATCTTTAATTTTGATATTTAACACACAGCAGATTGATAAACATGGAGAGTTTTGGGCACAAACTGTGTACTGTCAAGTGTGTATTACTTGATTTACAAAACTATGAAGCTTTACTTATTTTTCTTGTTTTTTACTCATGCTAACATTGATACTGACACTACCTAGTGATATACTTATTGATTCATATGGGTGCAACTCTCAAAAGTTTCCATATCATGCATCTATCTGATATATCGTGTGTGATGCAACCCTTTCTGAATGTAGAAACACAAATGTTATGTTATATTACCATGAATTAATCTTGCCATTTCACAAGTACAACAAAAATGATTGCAGTCCTTTAAAAAAAATAAAGAATGAGTAATAAAAATGATCAAAAATAAAGAGTAAAACTTACAAAATACTACTTTTACCTATGCATACGGACACACACACAGAAAATCACTATAGCAGCACTTTTCAGGAGGAATTTATCAATATTTCATGACTGACGCCTTAGAACTGTCACCAAACACGGTTTTAATTAGCATTTCAGTAATTTGGCGCGGATGTATCGTCCGTGCGTGATCCCACACACTCCTGTTTCCTGTCCTGAGCTCAGCAGTGGGGTCATTAGGTCACTGAGTGCTCACATGGCTAAAATCACCTGAGTGCTGCCGGCTCAAGTGGTACATTCTGATCCTTTGCCTTGCTCTCCATTGGACCGCAATCCAAACACCATTATCTGTACTCTGCTCTACTTTAGCGCCGCTCTCCGCTCCTTTCCCCCCTTCATTCTCTTTTTCCTTATAGCCGCGGACCTCTGCTTCGCGCGGCTCCCTCGCAAATTCCCTCCAATTGAACGCGCGTTCGCAGACGAGTTTTACCGGCGGAGTGTCGGGCTCGGCACCTTTTTAAGGCAAATTAGCTGAAACACGGGCGGAGCTGAAATGCACGGGGGGAGAGGAAGGCGAGAGGACGGAGGAGAAGCTGAGAAAGCAGCTCGGAATTGTTCAGGTTGTGTGAGGCAAATCACTTGTTTACCAGCAGGTGTAAAAAAACTACCCCAAAAAACAGGCATTTGATGTAGCTCAAAAGGTAAACTCAGGTCGATCAGAACTATAGAAGGCCGGTGTTTAATAGAAGATTTCATAGTACACTTACTTTTTAATATTGACGTACCAGAAGTACTGTGTTCTGGTAAGTACCAGAACACAAAGACTTCAAACCGTCACACGTGAGTCACTGGGACCAGCAGATGTTTCTGTCATCTCAGTGGTTTTCTTATTCCAGTGTGCCTGAAGGTCAAAACACAGCAACCTTTCACAGTGTAAACAGGTGGGAGTGTCTCTGGATGTGGGCTTCGACCTTCAGAGAAGAGATGACCTCGGACGAACCTTAGAGAAGATGTTGTTTTTATCCGTCTAAGTGCTTTTTGTCTGCACATATACACAGTGTTCCCGACAATACTCTGATGTTTAGAATGCTGTGTGTCTGAATTCATCACCGAGAGTTACAACTTTGATCGGACTTTTTAGCTGAAGATGCAGTGACACGGGTCTTTTCGGTAGGGGTGACCAACACAATCCCGATCTGATATGGATATCAGATATTGGTCAAAACATCTAGAAAAGCTAACTGAAATCATGCGCGGGATGAGTATCGGATTATATCAGCCTGCATCTAAAATCTCCGAGCACTCTGATACAAGCAGTCCATTCCAGACTCCGCTCCAGCACTTCGAGTGGGTTTTTTGCACTTTACAAATATATATTGTTTTGTTTTTATTGGATTTATTGAGATAATCTTTCAGGGTCTTCAAATTTATTTTATATTTATTTTATTCAACTGTAGAGTATTCTTATATTTAAGCTAAAAATGTGTATAAACCATTGGCTGATAATAAATGGGTCAGTTTTTCTCATGGTTACTGTTGCTGACTATTGTTGTCATGCTACTTTCCATGCTACAAAATAAGTAATAAAAGTATGTGTGATTCGCGCTGATATCGTATGGGATCGATATGGTTGACGGCCAGTACACAAGGCTGCAATAGCGTATCAGAAGTTGTATCGGAACACGCCTACAACCCTGATATTGTGTGCGTTTCCTGTGGCGGTGGAGAGGCAATATTATTGCTGCCAAATGAAAGGAATTATGTTTCTGGATCAAATCTGCCACTAAATTGCTCTGATCCTGATGAGTCTGATGAATGTTTTCACTCGCAGAGTGAGAAAACGTCGAAATAAAAACGACAATTTAATTAAGAAGACAATTGCCGCGTCTCACAAAATAGCGCCGTGGTGTCTTTCACCGCCCGTGTTTGTGCGTTTTCCACAGTTTTGCTCCCGTATTGATATCATTCCTCTATGAATTCCTCATTAGAGCGGCTAATTAACGCCCAGCTCTGGAACGCTCTTTGTTTTTAGCAGCTCGGCGCAATAGAAAGGCATCCCCAGAGCTCGCCGGAACAGCAGTGCGACAATCCTGCAATATAATAACATCTGAGGGGGGCGGTAGGGGGGGGAAAAGTGTAACAAGTCGCAATAAAGCTCCTGCTGATGTTTGGACCGGCGCCATGTTGGATGAAAAGAATAATTAGGGCTGCAAGTTGGCATCTTTTGAAAAGGCTTATAGGTGCTGTGGACTTTTTGTCTCCATGTCCTCTTAATTTTCTTTATTAAAAAGCAGAAAAAAAGGGCACCGACAACAAGCCAGAGAAGAGGAGGAGGAAGAGGAAGAGGAGGAGAAGGAGGAGGAGGAAGAGGGTTAGTGAGAGCAGACGAACCCAAAGTGAAAGATGACGAGTGAGAGAACAGAGAAGGACACCTTGAAAGAACCAGATGAGAGAGAGAGATGGGTCCTGACAGGGGAAGGGGGTCTGTCTACACATTTGCCTGCATCAAATCCAGGTGCCTGTGGGCATCATCACAACACACACACACACACACACACACACACACACACACCCTGCACACACACACAGATGCACAGTGATAACCCATCAGCACTGGCCAAGTGTTGTTTAATCCAACCTGACTTGCACTCGACAGAAAAAGCAAATTCACTTCCACTCACAGTCTGGAAAACCGAGCACTCTTCACATAAATGGCAGCGCTCTGAATTACCCGTTTGTGTGTGTGTGTGTGTGTGTGTGTGTGTATGTCTGTGTGTGTGGATACATACATGTGTGTGCGTGCGTGCCCGCTGGCTGGCACGTGCACACACTCCACAGCTCATGTTTTTATTTTTGTGATGATTTTTTTTTATTTATTTGT
>CAESWR010000104.1:65329-75537 GCA_903171835.1 Mullus surmuletus | reverse complement strand
CCTCCTGGTTCCTGTTAGTTAATCCCCCACGTCCCCCCCGTCCACCTCATCCCTCCCTCCCTCCAGCTGTGCAATCATAATTTAAAGGTGTTGTCTGTATAATTTCTTAGGATTATGTGATTAGGAAGCTATTGTGGCAGATTAATGTGCGAATGAGGTTAACCCGTGATGAAATGGCTTTTGTCAGCCGGTGACCTCCGCGGCCCATTGTGACGCTCTGTCCTTGTCCTTTTTTTGGCACGCGCACGAATGTGTGTGTGTGTGTGTGTGTGTGGAGAGAGCGAGACAGGTGGATGGTAAAGCCCTCTTATCTGTAAGCCACTATATTCATTTGCGATCATATGTCTCGATTTATTTTGTTAATGTGCCGAGCGTTCGCCCGCTCTCACCCTCACCCTCACCTCGCCTTCCTCCCCCGATCCGTTCGGAGGCCAGGTGACACGGCTCGGGAGCGAGAGAGCGGCTCGTCGGACTCGGATGCCTGGGAAGAAGAGGAGGCGACGCCCGGAGCCAGCTGTCAGAAATAGAACATTTAATAGTGTCTCTCTTTCTCTCCGTCTCTCCGGAGCTGGTCTGCTGTCGGCTCAGGTCATTCCAGATAGGACTCTATCTTGGGATGATCTCAATGACAGCACCCACTTTAGACTAATCACTCCATTTAGACTGGAGTGGCCCTGAGGTGGGAGGGAAAGAGAAAAAAGAGAGGGAGAGAGAGGGAGGAAGAGACGGAGAGAGGAGAGATGACAGAGATGAACAGTTGCTTGCCTCCAGGAGGGAAGAGAAATGAGGGAGGACTGGAGCGGGAGAGAAGGAAGCAGAGTGAATGTGGAGGCTTGTCTGAAGCATAATGTTCCTTAATTGAAACGAGGAGCATTTAAATAACCTCGGGGGTGTTTGTTCAGATATATATGTCTGATTCTATTTATGCAAGTAAGTCCCTGTTTGTTTGTTTGTGTGTCCTCGCCGTCCCCGCAGTCTGAGCCAGACCTCCTGATGCAGCGCAACTCTGCTGTTCTTCAGTTTTCTTTTTAGTATCATGCTGAAGAATGATGATGTCACTGGCAAGGACGAGGTGATGCTGTAGGTGTGTGTCGAGCTCGTCCGTGTACTGACAGAATGTAGACTCGAAGGAGAACTTAATATCTAATAATGAAAGGATAAGCCAATAGAATTCAAATGTTTTTATCAGCCAGTCAAATGTGGGCACAGCTTTTAAAGCGACAATTTATACACCAAGCAGTTTTTGTATGATTTATGTGCTTTATTCGGGCAAAAATCTGATAACATAATAGAAATAGGAATAAGAAATAATAATAGAAAATGACATTTTTGTGAGCTACACCTTATTTCTCATCCTAAAAATCACCAATCTATGTGGCAAAAGTGTGGTATTATAGAAAATGTGTGCCGCCCCCCCGCATAATCAGCAGAATTTGGCTGATAATGTGATGACACATTGAATTACATCGTTCTATAATTGCATTTGCGTTCTGAAGGGACTAACTAATAACGTCAACCTGTTTGTTGTTGTCGTGTTTACTTTGGCCACCAGAGGGCCTCTGCTGTCTCTGCAAATGTAAATGTTCTAACTGTGAAACTTCTTTCGGGATCTTGTCACTCATCAGAGGAAACACTTCATCATTTTATATGAAATGGCCATCAGTCATCAGAGGCCATCAGAAAATTACAGTTTTCCAAAGCCGCGAATGTTGGAATTCATGAGCGTTTAAGCCGAGCAGTTGTTTTTGCATCTTGACAGTGAATTAACTGTTTTATTGATGACGAGTGAGTGCAAATCTAAAGAGCCGCCACGACAACCATATTCTTTTAACAGTCCAAGAAACCCCCTCTGTTCCCCTTCCTGCCGCGGATGCGACGGCAGTGGAAAGTCCTTCACCGAGATCCCCGACGCCTGAGCACCGAGGCCGAGCGTGTGTTTGTGCATGTATGAGTGTGTTTTTTTTTCTCTCCTCTCTATGCCAGATAATAACGTACAATAGCTCTCTTTCTCCCCCGTGTGTGTCCCGTCCTGCCTCCCTCTGTGGTGAGATAACCTCCACCTGTCACTCCTTATCCTCCGCCCATCCTCTCCCATTCTTCCCATCTCTCTCCCTCCCTCTCCATCCGTTCATCCCGAAGTGTCGCTATTCATCCCGAGTGATGGACTCGGTCTGACTTGCCGCTGCCTTTCAGTGTAAGCGAACACACACACACATGAACACACACACAAACACTCCTATGAACACACAGACTTTGTGTTCGCCACCCATTTACCTGACTCAATGCTTCTATTCTCTGGCTCCAAATTGACCGTTGGCTGGACAGGTGGATGGATGACCCATGTTGGTCTCCCTGTCGCACACACACACACACACACACACACAATAGAGTTATGCTTCTGTGAGAGCACAAATATGTGTTCAGAATACATTCCTCTCTTCGCTTTTTCTCTCTTAAAATCGCCTCAATTTCCTTTTTTTCCTCTCGGTGTTTCTGGCGCCCACTGAATGAGTGATTATGAGCTTTTCACATCTGAACACTGGACGCTTGAGTAGAAATGTGAGAGTTTCCTCAAGCACATTATTTAGCACCACTGTTTAGAAGTGGCAATCAGTTTGCGGTTTGATTCAATTAATTTCCTCCGAGTTTTATGAATACGGACACAAAACGTGGGGATACAAATTCATGGCTTTGTTGGATTTTTGGGGGGAGTTTTGCAGTCTCCTGGAAGGCCTTATAACCAGCAGGATTACGTCAAATTTAATTTGCCTTGAGACATTTGGGAGCGAGGGCAAAGGAACGCAAATGAAGGTGACACTCATAGAGTCCCTGGTTTCTGCTACATCCTTTCTTCAGGATAATCACTGTGTTGGTTTGAGGGGCAGAAAGAATACTATATAGACAGTATTCAAATGATTCGGTAATGTAGTATATGTTTGACCTCCATACAAAGTGATTCTTCTCCTTATTATTTGTAATTTCGAGTTTGTGCAAATACCACAGACACAAACAGCAGAATTGAAAAGCTAATCATTAAAAGTATATATTCTAAGGTGAGATCGGTGCAGTATCAGATTTTAACATTCCTCTCTGCCTTAGGAGGCCCACGGGGGGTCCTACTTTGAGACCCCCTGGTATAAAATCCCTTCCCAGCAACACCCGGAATCTTCAAATAACGTGTAAACGCAGACACTGCATATGGATTCACGAAGCGGGAACATATACAGCATGTGCGATATATCTGCGAGAGCTCTGCCCCCAACATGGCGCGTCTTCTCCGAGCTCTCGTATCATACACAACTGTGGCTCTGTCAATAGTCTGTGGGTAAGATCTTTTCCATCTGAGGTTAATCCCACAGAGAGAGAGGGATCCCAAACCTGAATATTACCGCAGCTCAAATCTCCTCGCAGTCAGACGCCACTACTCACATCTCACACCTTCACACAGAGGGGTTTGCATGTCAAGATAAGTGGGAAAGGTAAAGGGAGACAAACACACTCCCGGGCTGCGCGCTGAATGGCAAATGTGCACGCAAACGCAGGCCCGTATACACACTCGCACATGCACACGGGCAGACCCCCTTACGCCGGGGATGCACGCGTACAGTACGTACACACACACACACACACACACACACACGCAAACACACACTGGCAGCGGAGCTCATCTGTGTGCTATCTGCTCTCTTCTCTCTGCAGTAGGCAGATAAGTGCCATAGTCAAACCAGCGAGGGAGAAACACAGTACTAGATAGGCACTGTAGCTACACTCCCAACGCCCTGCGGTGGCTCCGCGCCGGTTTGTGTTTGAGGGGACTCGAGCAGAAATGAATTTTGGAGCGCCCAGAAATCCATCTCCCGCAATATCCGTCACAGTCTGGCCCAAACTTTGAATGGAAGTTTCCCTACAAGAGTCGAAGTAATTGCGTCGGATGTGCAGGAAATACAGGATTCCTCCCAGAATCTTCAAATGAAAACCTCTTTGTAAGCATCAAGGGCTGTCACGATACACCCATAAACGTGATATTCAAAAACGGAATTACAATACCGTGTTAACAATGCACATGATCCAGAGCCACTTGTAAACAGCCTACTTTTTGTATGCAGTTACTGTTTTCATATCGACTTTATATCACCTTAACAGCTATTTTGATTGTAATTTATCTACTAAAAGAGAAATAAATCATAACATTTAAAGTCAATTTCATTGATTATTTAGATTCTTGTTGATATTCTGATAATATCTTCATTAATCTGATATCGTGGCGGGAGAATCGGACTCGTCACCCCTGAGATGAGGCACCACATGTTTGGATGACTGCACGTGTTGATGGATGTCCTGAAGTTACCTCTCCACTCCTGCCTCCTCGCAAACGTGTGTGTGATCCTCCATCCAGTGCATACTTTATTATTTCCCGTCTCTAAGGATTCATTCTGCTCTCGACGTTGCGTTCAGATGTGTGGCTTAGATTCCTGCGTCCTCCCCTCCATATCGCTCTGCCCCCTTTTGCTCGGCCATCCCCATCTCCCCTCATTATTTGTATAATCATGCGTTTACTGTCGGCGGCGGGATTAAAAGGACGACCCCGGGGCCGCTAACCACCGATAATGAGAACCAACTCGGTAATAGCCAGATAAACGGTTTGCCGTGTGATAGTCTCATCTTTGTTTTGCCTCTCTTTAGCCTGTGATCTCGGTGTCGACACGGTTGCATAAATTCAACTCGGGCTCAGATCCAAATTTGTTAACTCCCCTCAAAGTGCGGCATGCTGCTTCGGTGGCTTTACGAGTCATGCACGTAGAAACCTTGAGAAAAACATGCATATTCTAACTCATCTGGAAATGCATGGGGAAACAAATTGCGTCTCCTAAGACACAAACCACAATCAAAGCTTCCACCACCTCCTTAGTCATGCATGGGTCCTTGGGGCGGCCATATTGGTCAGGGGGAGCAGGACCATCCAGTTCATGCATGTCTTGCTCGGATTGTAGAAATAATATGTAGCAGAGTGGCTGTCTTTCACATTAGAACATCTGATTGCATCAATAAAAGTGACATTTTCACCAGTGGAAATGGAATCTGAGTGCGCTTAGACCCCCTGAGCAAGATGGCGTTGACAAATCTGTATGCAAGAACGAAGGCTCATCTAATGGCTGTGGAAACCGGCGGAATAATTCGAAAGCCTCTTTCCTCCGTGCAGCGTTGTGTAATTGAGCAACTGGATCAACTCCTCAAGAATGGCACCAACACAGACCGAATTATGGATGAACATGAGATGCTTCTCCTCCGGCTTGGTGCAGGAAACGACTTCAGCAGCGACGGCATCTTTGATTTCACCTCCAAGAATCTCATCCCGCCACTCTGCTCCGGCATAACCCGACGTGGTGTCACACAGCCGAGCGGCAGGCTGAAGAGCGCCATTGATCTGTTCGCTGACCGATGGACCCTGCTGCAAAGCGCTCTGGGTCGCTAGGGGGAAAAAAAGTAGCAGAGGCAGTTTATCTCCTAGCAACATACGGTAACATCATCCCAAGGCCTTTCTCCATCCGTTTCTTTTTCTATGTGCCTCTTTTCTAGTTTTCTCTGCCCCCTCAGACCCAACAAACACTTGAGTAAACTCCTTTTGACTGCCACTGCTCCCCTCCTGTGTGTGAGTGTATGTGTGTGTAGGTGTAGGTGTGCGTGTGTGTGTTCCTCAGTGGTCCTTGCGCGTGTCCATCCCTGTGCTTTCTACCATGCAGGATAAAAGCCTTTCAGCTGTGACTGCTGCCAAATCAGCCCCTGCCACACCACTGCAACTCCACTCCAGAACCAGTTAACTACCACACTGCTGTCATTAGAAACTCAGTGTGTGTGTGTGTGTGTGTGAGTCTGTGTGTGTGTGTGTGTGGGGGGGGTGGTGAGGGAAAGAAATAGCGGGCTCAGCAATCTGGGTCGCAGGATTCAGATGACTGAGCACCAGTGATATGTTTCTGATCTGCTCCTCCATACTGTCAGACTGTGAACTGTGCGTGTGTGTGTGTCTGTTGGGTGTGTGTGTGTATACAGGTGTCACAAAGAGGCAAATTTTGTGTTTTTCCGCATATATATATCAACTATCAAACATCTACCTCCTGAGAATACTCCGCCTGGCCGTTTAAGATTGGAAACAAATGGAAAAATATATTTGCACGTTTTTTGTTTTTATTTTACAGATTTATGGCTTCAGCCGGGCCGAGACAAACTAACAAAATTACGGGCTTTCACATTTTCAAGGTTTTCATTGACAGAAAAATGCAGAGTATCCAGATTTAATTTGATGTGTTTTGCGGCGAGGCAGGAATGTGGGAGGGGTTGGGATCTCGGATGATGCGCGAAGGTCGTTTCAAATTCACGGATGTGATTTGTTTGGTTCCCCATAAAAGTGAAAGGATTTTTGATTTGATAAAAGACGACATTTAAAATTAGAAATGGAACATACATTTTGTTGGTAATGATATATGCAACACCTGGAAAATGCCACAGCAGACGTGTTTCTGTAGTGCATAGAGGGAGGCTGGAGGGAGCGTTAAAATGTGAGGATGCCGTCATCTTTGTGTGCTCAGCTTCTGTGTGTTGAGCACTATTTTGCACACTGCACCATTATTTTCCCCACATCCCGCTCTCCAGAAACATTTTTTCACATTTTTGTTGCAAGACGTTGTTTACGATGAAAAATGTGGCATGTTTTTCACCCTGTAGCCGTGAGCTTCCGTTGCCGTGGTAATATTTACAGCTCTACAAGTGACTTCTTTTGTGAACAAACAAGAAACACTATAAAGATAAAGCCTTTTTTTGTTAAAATGAATTTAAAAAACTCTAAATCCTTAGTGCTCTACATTGTGCAGAAAGTGGAATCGGGATTAAATGTTGTGTATTTTTCCATATCAATTAGATTAAACTTGGGTTAAATGGCCAAGGTTTGTGCTCCAGGTTGCCGTTGAATTAAGAAAATGCAAAGAAAACAGAGCAGATAAGGTGCTTTATTTCCTATACGTCTGGGCTCTATGAAGTGTCCGTCTTGTTTGAACAGATGGGTTTCAGTTGTGGTCGCCCGTCAACATCCAATTTAAGGGGTTAATGGGACTCCTTAGCATGTTGTTGTGGAGGCACTTAAGTTTCAGAAGCATGTTTAACTTGTCAACTCTCCTCCTTGTTATCTAGTGCAGCAGCAACTTATCTTCCCAACAAAAACATCAAATTAGGGGGTTAAGGGGTCGCTTCCTCCGACCGATCACATTAACCAGCTCATAATCCAAGTAGCCTGGCTCTTGACAGTTGTGTATTTGAGGCTCTTAAGTGGCTTTATGCAACTAAGTCCCAGATCAGACAGCGTTCCTATATGTCCCATAGCAGCCATGTGTACGGCAGCGTAAGACGGGTCTCAGATACAGAGCCGATTGACCTTGTGCCCCAAAAGCAGTCTTTACAGTGCTGGCATTAAGGGGGTTCATCCTGAGGTTACTGCATGCTGCGAGGGGACATGGAAAGTTTGTCTTTGAAAGCCTCCTCATAAAATTTTGATTTGGCCTGTTTTTTTTGTTGTTGTTAAATGAAATGTTAATGTTGAATTAACAGTACTTTTGGAATGTCTCCATTAACAAACAGTAGACATTACACTTAACCTTAAATTGATGAATGAGAAAAGCTGTTGAAATCTCTTCATTGATGACTGTATAAATGCACTTGAACTTCAGTTCTATTCAGCCATAAAACGCCAAATTAGAACTTAATTATTATAATTGTCATAATAAGATTTATCACTGGAAAGAGCAGACCATCTGCTCTGACCGGTTGAGTTTGAGATATTGTAATTTGTTTCTGGATTATTCAGCATTCTTTGCTGCACATTATAAATTACAAACAGAATTTTGGACTTCACTAAGAGGATTTTTTCTATAGTGCCACCAGAAATGATTTGTTAATTACTAATATTTTTCCTCACAGGCAACATAAACACCGATAAGGCTTCTATACCGTAAAGACTTAGGCCTTTGTCTGGGGTTTCTTTATCACAGAATTAGTTTTAAATCCACAGTTTAGCCTCTTGACCCTCTCGTGTGATTTGTTTGAGATTTCCCGATGAGTCTGTAAACATCAGGTAAATTTCTTGAACACTATTTAGGGATTTAGCCTCTGTGTCACCCCAATTGTGCCCCATCCACTTGCCCTGGATTAACCTCCGATGGTTGTAATTCGAGTTTCTTAGAAAGCAACTGAAATACTCTGGAACCTAAATCCCATGACATTGAACTTGAACACTGAACTGAATTTTTAGGTCGCAGGTTGCGCTTAAACTATGTTTACAGTACCACACTTTTTTTCACGTCACAGCTGTTTGGATCAGGTCCAGAGGAAAGGTTGGATCTTAATTAATCAAGAATTAATAGCTTTGGAACAACCAGTGAAGTACTTTCTTGAGCCCCTCCCCCCCTTCACTGTACAATAGCAGCAGACAAATCTCCCACCAGTACAGACAAATGCACTATAAACAGACAGAATCGTCTAACAAACATACACACACACACAAAGTGTTATTGTTCCAACAGACACAATTCACCGACAACCTTTCCCGTGCTCCACACTTGCACTGACAGTTGGAAAGAAATCATGAGCAGAAAATTGGGACAAATTAGGGGCAATTAAATGACAATTGGACAGTAATATGTTCATTTTCTGTCTGCTTACAAAGTGCAATGGACACAGAGACAGGAGACGGGAAGAAAAGGGGGAAATATAATGAGACAGATGGGGAAGGTCTGCAGAAAGGAGGCGGGGCATGTTAGTCAAATCAGATCAGAGAATTACAGATTTGCTGCAACGAGAAGGGGGGGCGAAAAAAAAAAGACAAACAAAATCCTAGCGAGGAATGGATGCAGGTGTGGGTGTAAATTAAACAGAGAGGCAGTTAGTCAGCTATTCACTCTGACTGTCAGCCAGTCAATAAGTCAGAGAGACACAAAGAGGCAATTGGAGCCCTTATCTCCCATCAGCCGAGGGCGGGTGAGCGGCATCGGCCTCAATCACCAACCTCTGCATGTTTGGCTTCGGGGCTGTTTACAGTGATTGTGTATTTACGCGCATCTCTGTGTGTGTGTGTCAGCTACAATATAATCTACGTGTTGTAATTCTTTTTTTATTTTATTTTTAATGCTTCACATATATATATATATATATATATATATATATATAAGATTTTGAACATTAGCAGCAAACACCTACGTAAAGATAGCAGTGCAATAGCATCCCACGCAGAGGAGGAAGTCTCACTCTTTGATGTACCTCTTTGTTGTGGTTTCTCGCCTCGTGAGATGTGTATTTGGCTCCGCCCCTTTGTAAATTGCAACGGCCAGCTACCTGTTGCACATGACAGCGATGCAAGCGTGGGCTAAGTGTGGAATTGTCATCTCTAAAAAATTCTGCATGCTAACTACATTCGTATCCGCACGGGTGGTGTGTGTCATTTCAAGGGTGAAAGTGCTAAATAATTAAGGGCGGGGCCTCCTATGCATATTTTCTCCAAAATAATGAGGCCAAACTGGTAGCTCGAACACGTAACCTCATAGTTGATGATCAGGCTCATTTGGAAGCCATTTTACTTCCCAGTTCTTCCATAATCCTAATTTCTTTTGCTCCAAACATCTTAAAATCAGTCTTTTGTGCGTGTGTGTGTGTGTGAAGGTGGAGCAGAACACAACCCAAACTGCTACATAAGGAAATATCAGGGTGAAAACAGCCGCCCAAAGGTTAACAAGGTGGCAAAGAGGTGTGTTTGTGTGCGTGTATGAGTGTGTGTGTGTGTATTGAGGGAGGGGGGGGTTATGTCGTTGACATAAATGGAGGACAGAAGAAGAGAGGAGAGGGGTGTGCTTTTTGACAGGCGGGGTGAGGGGTCAGATGTAATCAGCCCCTGTGTAATTCTTCTCAGCAAGTCAATTCTCTGTTTGTTTGTTTTTAATATTCTCTCTCCCCTCCCGACCAGCGTGAGCGTGTGTTTGTTGGCATTGTGAGGTAGGAGGAGTGTGTGTTTGTGTGTCTGTGTGTGTGTGTGTGTGTGTGAATGGCTGAGGAATCAGGAGATGAGAGGCTGACTATCAGATGCTGTGTGAATGTGCCGTTAGCTTCCTCGCAGCTCACGTTTTGGCTCTTCGATTATTTTTTTTTTCTGAGGGTTGGGGGCTGGGGGGGGG
>CAESWR010000103.1:757343-779796 GCA_903171835.1 Mullus surmuletus | reverse complement strand
TATATATATATATATATATGCCCCTTAAACCATGTTTTATGTCGTACTATACTGGAAAATCTGTGGTGGTTTGAAACATTAGCTGTTTGGCTAGTTAGCATGTGGCTAGTTAGCATGTAGCTCGCTAACCGTAGCCGCTGTGAGCGTGTACTCACGTTCTGCGGGGTGCAGGCGCAGTCCTCGTCGAACGGCCAACCCTCGAATGTCTTGAGTCTGTTCTCATAAAAAAACATTTTGATGTCATCTTCGTTAATCTGCTCCATCTTGTCTTCTGTGTCGGAAGAAACGCAGCGAGCCGATGTTTCACCACCGTGTTCAAATTTCGGGCTGATTCGCGTCCGGTGTTTTGATTGGCTGGCGACGAGCACAGCTTTCTTCTTCGTGGGTGGAGAAAAAAGTATGGGTTTGAGGCGCAGCGCCTCTCGGAGCTGCTGATTCTTTTGTTGCCGGTTTTGACAGTAACTTATAATACTTTTAAAAATAAACCAATACTGTTTCCCGGTTGTAGAAGAATATTTATTATATCTCCGTCATCATTCACCTGTTTAAAGGCTGAATTGCCATATTATTCCCTCTATGTCTGTCGCTCAGCTTCAGACTTCCGCATATGGGAAATGTAGTTCTTGGCGCTCATTGGTCCAAAACGCGACGCGCGGAACTTTCTGAGATGACCTTATCCGGTGTCAACAACCCCAAACACTCTCACCACCGTCACACTCCACGTTACTGTCACTCACTCAGCTCACGGTGTCTGCAGCGCTACAAACAGCTTCTTCTTCTGTGGTGTCGCCATGGAAGGCCGATGCGCTGTGGAGACTTTGACAGATTTGGGTTATTCAGCAGTTTCCCTCTCAGCCAAAGTGAAGTCCTGCTTCGGAACACATCTTTTCTTGTGCACCGGCGGCGAAGACATTTACGTCTTCGGTCTCCAAGACAGGAAAGTCACGGTAAGTTCTGGTGAAGTTGGAAAAAGAAATCAGGGGAGATTGTAGATATGGAGACATCCTTTGTGTTGATAACAGTGCAGGAGGTGGGAGACCATCTCTGTACCCTTTTGGTTATTGTTAGAGAATAAAGATAGTGATTAAACTCCTAAAACTACATGCATGTTATGGATATTAGGTGTCAGTTACTATTAACTGAAGGTTAATACTGTCTGTAAAGTGTACTCAATATGCGCACAATTATTTTAATTTAATTGGCTTAATTGGCTTTAATTGGCTACACTGAAACTGTGTGACGTCACTTTTTCTGCAGGCTGTCATACAGTGTCCTGGTTCTGTCAGTGACCTGGTTGTAAGTCCTGACCAGCAGCTCTTTGTATCATGCTGGAGTGGCGTTTACTGTGTCACCCTACGCTCCCTGCTCTCAAGGTATTTTGGCAATCAAAAATTTGACATTTAAAAGGTCACATTTTAACGTGTTCCCTCCACCCACAGGATGACGGATTCGTGTCCGGGCGTTCCTCGTCTGGAAATCACTACGGAGCATCTCGTCGTTGAGGAGGAAGGTGTATCGTCCCTGCTCCTGGTCGGCTCTTCCCTCCTGAGCCTTTCTCACGGAGGCACCTTCTGGTCGTTGGCGGTGCACAAAACATCTGCATCCGGCCGCTACGAGTTGCTCAGTTCATTCAGGCTGCTGCTGGTGACAGATGTTGTACCTGATGGCGCAAAGCAGAACAAAGGAAGGAGAACAGTCCTGATTTGTGTCCACTCTTGCGATACAACACCTCCTTCAGCCGAGGCGACGCAGACCGATGGCCATTTTCACCTCAGCTCGGGGCTCTTCAAACTCCTCTTCGGGGTGGACGCGGCCCTCGCCAGGTCGCCGGTGATTGTCTGCGGCCTGCCAGATGGGCGCCTGTGTTTCATCCCGCTCCGCATCCCGGGATCGCAGCTCAGAGTCCTGCACAGCCTCGAGCAGCCAGTCGTGTTTGTTGGCGCATCCGTTGCCATGGAAACTGGGTCGGGAGCCACACGGGGCCTGGTGGCGGCTGGTGAGCAGGGGAAGGTGGCGCTGATCATGGCCGTCGAGGGAGGCCCGGGCGCGGGGGGGCTGCGGGCCGCCGTGACGGAGGGGTGTGTGCCGGGGCCCGTGGTCTGCGCCAGCATGGGCGAGGGTCGTCTCTACTACAGCACCGGTGCCGACCTGCTGGCGCTGCAGCTACCGGAGGCGTCGGCGCGAGGAGCAGAACAACAAAGGGATGGAGACACGCAGATAAAGACGCCCGCTGCCCTCCACAGCCCCGCAAGTTTGAATGTTTGCCGGATCCTCGCCTTGGCCACGGGCGAGCAAACAGGTGAGAGAGAGCAAGAACTTGTGTGTTATCGTTTACCAAGGGCGGAGATCATGCAAAAACCGTCAGGCCAAGTTGTAGTCAAGTGTTGTAGTTGAAACCGCACAAACCGAGACCTTACACATCAAAGAAATGATTATCACAGAACAGCACACAGAGAGAATTTACTCTTTTTAAACAATATATCTATTGTTTTTCACATCAAAAATGTACATTCATAACAGAACATGAAGATCCCTCGTCCCCTGTCACACTCACTAGTACACACATTCAGGAGAAGAAAGAAAGATAAAAATAGATACTGTAGATAAATTATAAAATCACTATTGGTCATTAGAGGCATACTGGTTTCCACAAGCCGTGTCATCAAAATCTGCAGATAAGGTTCCGGCTTTATTAACTAAAGACCTCTCCGAGAGCACAGAGCAAATAAGTGAGCAAAGGAAACTGGCATCATTTTTGCAGTGATTGATTCATCTCAGGCAAGTATCAAGTGGTTTATGTGCTGTATCGTCTTATGTAATAGATAATAATAAATAACCCTCTGTGAATAAAGAAGGTTTTCTTATTCTGTAATTGGATCCCAATCAGCATCCGCAAAGACGTCACCACACAAGCCAAATGTGACTATTAAAGAATAAAGTAACCTCGGGCAGGAAGCAGCTCTAATGGGCCTGTCCAATTATTTGCCTACAGTGTCGATAACGGAGGGGCTCGAACCATCAAGTAAGAAATGCAAATGATCTAGTTTTTTTGTCTACTGGTCGAGATTCACCAAAAAATTATGACTGAATAGTTTTTTTGGACTGCTGCAATTTCTTCTCCCACCTCTAACAGAAATGATGATGAATCGATGGTAATATGTGGGTATACACAAGCATTTGATGAGAAATGTAACGTTATTGGTGAGATAAAACCGCTTACTGAAACACTTTGGTGGCAACAACACCCTGCAGAGATTAAACAAACCCGTACACTGCTCTGAAATGGTTTCTCCAATTATGTGCCGCTTCTGTGTCTTCAGATATGGTGTTCTTGTAATATTTGCAGGGCTCCTGAGTCGTCTTCTAATGCATGTAATTTTGTGCGCTGCAGCAGGCCGGGCTCAGCTGCTGGCTCTGTCTTGCAGTGGGCAGCTCCGGAGGATTACGCTGCCTGCAGCAGCAGAGGAAGGAGGACCGTCGAATCTGGCACCCACACAGGCGGGCAGCAGCGTCAGGGACCTTCTGTCGGCGATTGGAGATGTCTGTGAACGGTAAGACCCCCTCCGTCGTCTCATCACGCAGAAATTGCAGTAAAGTGATAAAAGATGAGGACACCCTACCCTTCCTCCTGAAAAAAGAAAATTATTGAGGGGGTTCTTGTTTAATTTATATTATAATTTTATTCATATAAATGACAAAAAATAGGTAAAAAAAACCAAACCCCCAAAAACCTTTTAGATGCCACTTATGATCGCATGTGGTGTGCTTTTTTTTTTTTATAAAACACATTATAATTCAGTAACCTGAAATCAAATATCACTGGCTGACCCCTCCGAATAAAGGATGTCAAAAGGTCAGATTGTTGAGAGATGTGCTTTCATTTAATTTGTAATTGTAAATATGCCCCTGAGAAAAGGTTGTGTTTTTGTTACACAGAAGCGCAAGTACATGTGCTGTGGTTATGTCACGTTAAATGTTGTGAAAAGTACACTAACAGTAACCTAACGTGGCTCAACTGTACTCGATCAGATGGGCCACATGATCAGTTGTGCTACTGATGGTGAAAAACTAGGTTACTGCATTAGCTTGAACAGAAATGGCCCATTGGTCTCATGTAAAACTAAACGACAGCTTACAGTTGCGTTGTCCACCTGTGAAGCTGAGTACATGGAATTAGCTGCATCCATACAACAGCTGTTGAAATGGTTTGATGGTCAAAACTACAAATGTTACATCTATGAAGACAATCAAGGCGCTATAGACTTAGCCAAAAATCTTGTACAACGTTGTAAGCATGTGGATATTAAATGCCACTTCGTTAGGTCTCTGATTAGATGGAGATCAACCCGGAGTACTGTCCAACCAGCGATATGGTTGCAGACGTACTAACCATCCTGCTACTAAACCGAAGCTGCTGAAGTTTGAATTAGAATAGAATAGAATGAAATTACTTTATTGATCCCAACCTGGGAAATTATGTTGCAGCAACAGCAAGACTGGAAAACTCAATGTAGTGTGTTTTGTTTGGCACATGAAATGTTTGCTTTGCATATGAATTGTACAGTGTGTTTGTTTATATAATAGATTCCTTCTCAAATGTGAACAAGTGGAGGTGTTGAGAGATGCGCTCCCATTTAATTTGTTATTGTCCGTATGCCCCTGAGAATAAGTTTTGTTTGTGATGGCAACCACTGTTTTGAAGAGCAAGTGAATGTGCTGTGGTTATGTCACGTTAAAAGCTGTGAAAAGTAGACTTTCCTAAAATGGATTGTAAAAACGTTCCACTCGGTGTGTAAAGTCCTGTCCACACGCTCAGACTTCCACAAGTAAACAGCGTTTTTGGTCCTTAAAAACAGATATTTTGAAAAACACCCTCTGTGCAGACTTTTTTTGCGATGATTTTTGCGTACAGATTAGGAAAGTAGGTAAGGAGTTTTTGGTCGTGAGTGTGCACCGTCAGTGTTGTTTTGTTTGTGACATCATCAGACTCTGCGCTGCTCGCTCTGCTGTTGACATCCTTGTCGCGACACCATCGGTACCGGAATCCTGACAGTTCCAATCCAAAGTATGACAGTGAACAATAATCGTACCTCACTGTCAGTCTATGAATATGATTGTCTGCTTCCATGAGGTGCCATCATTTCACAAAAACCTCCACTTCGCTCCGATTGGCCAACATGTTTTAACCTGGTAACATTATATCACCGCCTGCTGGTGTGGAATGCATTGGGCAGCTTTTTAATTTTTCTTGTGTCTACGTGCGGACAGATTTTTTTGTAAACATGTTGGTATGGATGGGATTTTTTTTGTAAACAGTGTGGGTAAAAAAAATGTAGACATTAAAGGGATAGTTCCGATTTTTTGACATGAAGTTGTATGAAATCCTCACAATCAGTGTCATTCATCGGCAGTGACTTTTCCGCCCACTGCTCCCCTGAGTGGAGTTCTGGTCCGGTTTTGGTGTTTAAGAAAGTAGTTCAGTCTGGTTGCTGGGGTCACACGAATAAAGCGCTTTACTCCAAAAAACAGCATGCGTTCAAAAGAGTAATCCATTTGCATCACGAAATCATGGCCACAGTAAAGTCCAACCTCGCAATCACCCGGCACTATTTTCCCTCTGTTCGTATCACTGCCCGCAGCGCTCTCCTTCTGCCTCCTTCCTCCTTCAGCTGATGGAAAGGTGTGCGCAGTGAATCGAACGGAGGGAAAATAGTACCCGGTGATTGCAAGGTCGGACTTTACTGAGGCCATGATTTCGTGATGCCAAGAATTCGTGATGCAAATGTATTACTCTTTTGAACACATGTTGCTTTTTGGAGAAAAACGCTTTATCTGTGTGACCCCAGCATCTAGACTGAACTACTTTCTGGGGAAAAGTCACTGCTGATGAACGACACTGATGGTGAGGATCTCCTACAACTTCGTGTCAAAAAATCGGAACTATCCCTTTAATGTCTTAATGTGCGTTTTTCTACTTCTCTTATAGAGCGTCGCTGCTGAAAAGCACCATCAGATCAAAAAACCAAAGTCTCAGGCGCCTCAATCAGGCGCTCAGCGTCAGCTTTCTCCTCACGGGTGGCGGAGCCGAGGAGGAGCGGCTGATCAGATGCCGCGCAGTGGCCAGCTGGAGCAGATCGCTGCAGGAGGACACCTTGAACCTGGCGTGTGTGCTGGATAATGGCAGCCCCTACCTCCTGGAGCGAGGATGGACTCTGAGCGTCACCGCGTTCCCTGTGTCGGGGGGCCGCTCCACAAACTTCTCATTTGCGCTTCGTAATCTCCGTCCAGGGGAACAGCTTGAAGTTTCTCTGCCGCTCGCAGCCGCAGGGGACGCGTCTTTCCCTGTGACCATCAGCTGCTCCCTCATCTTCTCTCTGTCTGGTTTTCTTGGGGAGGAGGAGGCAGAGGAGGAGCTACCTGGTGTGCAAAGGTGCTTCAGTTTGCCCCTGAACACGCTGACGGTGGACTGGCTGCACACCCTGAGAGTGAGCACTCCCGCAGACTCACACATCGACAACACGGACGCCATACAGGCTTTTTTGAACTCGCACCAGAGGGGCAGCGCGGGACGGGAGGGCTCCGCCGCCGAGGAAGTGCAGCACCGTGCCAGCGTGACAGTGTCGTCACAGTTACTGAGGGACACGCTGACGTCAGAGAACGCAGATTTGGACTCAAAGTCGGCGTGCGTCTCTCTCCTGCGCTGGCTGCTGTCCGAGGGTCCAGGCGGGGTGACGGCTGGTCACCGGGGAGATGAGCACGCCTTGATGGGCTCGGAGGTTCACGCCCGGGCTCCCGACGGCCACGCCGTAATACTTACCGCAAAGGAGGTAAAACCCCTTCTGCTTACTTGCGCCGGCGTTCGTGGTGGTGTGGCTTAACGCTGGCTTTGCTTTTAAAGGTGAGCGTCGCGGAGGACGGGCGCCTGGGGAAGGGGCAGGAGTCCCTGGCTACGGTGGAGGTCCGGGTGGAGAGCTCATCGCTGGCAGCCGTGTGCGGGCTGCACCATGCCGTCCTACGCAGGGTGGAGGTATAATTCCTCTAGGTTTTATGTGACAGATGAGGCATAGGAACTGAAAATATGAGGTTTGATGACTTAAAGGGGCAGTGACCGCCAGCACCTCAGAACAAAACTCTCGGCTTCTGCCTCTCTTTAGTAGAACTTGGTTTTGGTGATGGAATGTGTTTTCTTGGTTGGAACGGACTTCAGAGAGTCTCAGCCTGCTGAAGGCTAAGCAATGCTCACGTGCACTAACATGACCAAAACAGGGAGAAAGAAAGCTCAAACGCAGAGGGAGTCACGATACGATTTGATAGGATGTAATTTTATTGTCCCACTCTGGGAAATTTGTCTTGGACTCAGAAGCTGTGCCTCAATAGCCTCAACAGAGCAGTATTGCACATTTCCATACAACACAGAACATACACACACTACAGACATAATTCAAAATGATTTTTTTTTTTAAAAGATAAAAGAACATGATAAAAAATATACTGCACAAACTTCAGCCTTCTTTGCTGTTTAGTTTATTTTTCACTCCCACAGTGAGGTTGCCATACCAGGTTGACATCAGTTTGACCACAGTCAGAACTCAGGACACCATAACTCTCCCACATCTTTATATTAATAATAGTAATTTGATGCTAGAAAATAGCTAGAAAATATTGCATAGAGCACATTTAATGCACAAGATAACATGATTCTAATGTCCGTTTTTTGTCCTGTGAATATGTGATCGTTATACAAGTGTAACCTGCTGCCATTAATGCAAGGGTTTGAATGCCACCGAGGTTTCATTGCGCATTTTGTCGTCCCATAGTTATGCATTTTAGAATGTTTCTCATGCTGCGAGCTTTTGTCTCCTGTCAGAATTTGGCACAATGTCCCCCTGAGCAAATGAGCAAATTACATGTTTTCTCTGTGGTTTGGCTGTTTCGATGCCATCTGCTCCTTTTTTTTTTTGCCGAGGAGTCAGATGTCGGCAAAATCGAAGCACTGAAACAAAAGCGTGGTGGGAAATGCAAAACGATAAGCGGAACGCCGGTGTTCATCTCGCCACTCAGCTGCCGTTGTTTGTTTCTCACAGCAAAAGTTTTCTCAGGTTGATATTGGGTTTCTCACACAGACTCTGCTGCAGAGGGCACCCGAGAAGGCTGCCACCACAGCGACCCTGCAGAGTTTGTGCTTAAGAGGAGCTCTCCGGCAGGCTGAGGTGAGTCCCTTTACAATTTATTACCTCAGACCACTCCACACGTTTGATGTATTTGTATAGATTTGTACTCTATCTGCTGGCAAAAGGACTTTATCTTCTGTGGTTTTCGGGGCCATTGTGCATTATTAATAGCAGTTTATCTGATCATGAACTCACAGAGGAGCAGTCCACATCTGTTTTTAATGAGTAACAGATGCACACAGGTGTCGCTAATCACATGAATTAGGGCTCTTTCCAGTGCACGTGCTCAATCACTGTGATCAGCAACACCTGCGTTTTGCACCAGTTATGTCATCATAACATACTCCGACAAATATCTCATCGCGTGAAGTGGATTTTTGCAAAGCTCAGTTTACTCAGTTTAATGACATTTTGAATTTCAAATTCCATTTGTGTTGTCTAAACAACTGGGCGCTTTTGATTTTAGAAACAACTCACTCCCTAAACTCTAAATGTTCAACATTTCAAGGTGATCAACATGTTAATTCAGTTCAATTTTTTATATTTTTTATAAAGAGCAGATTCATAACAAACAGGAGGCATGTTAGCAAAGAGCAGGTCTAGACCACACTCTGCAACATGGACCCCATCACATTCCCCAAAGAGCAAGCAATTGGCCACCAGGGCCCTGAGGGGAAAAACTCCCTTTAAAGGGGTAGTTCAGATTTTTTAACATGAAGTTGTGTGACAGCCTCACCATCAGTGTCGTTCATCAGCAGTGACTTTTCCCCCACTGCATTTTGTGAGCCCGGTTTCAGTGTTGCAGAAAGTATTTCCCTGTAGGTTCTGGAGTCACATGGATAAAGCATTTTGCTCCAAAAACAATATGCGCATTTGCATCACAAATTCTTTGCTGTGGAAAAAGGTCCGACCTCGCAAACACCAGGTGCTATTTCCGATCGTAATACTGCGTGCACTTTTCCATCAGCTGAAGGAGGAAGTATGCCGAAAAGAGACCCCTGTGACGTGAGAGAAGAAAAGTGAAGAAAAGAGAGAGAGAGAAGAAAATAGTTCCGGGTGATGCGAAGTCGGACTTTTTCACGGCAAAGAATTTTTGATGCAAATTGATTACTCTTTTGAATGCCTGTTGTTTTTTGGAGCAAAACACTTAATTTGTGTGTCCCCAGCAACTAGACGGAACTACTTTCTGCAACACCAAAACTGGGCCAGAACGCTGCTCATGGGACGCAGTGGGGGAACGGATGACAACTACATGTCAAAAAATCTGAACTATCCCTTTAATGGAAAAAACCATAGAGCGAAGCCATTTGCCTCCACCGGTTGAGAGAGGAAAAATAAGAATAAAGAAGCCAAAAATACAAAGAAATACATCAAATGTGTTTATTTTATCCCCCCCCCCCCCATCTCCTCTTCCTCCCCATCAGCGAATGCTGCAGCAGATCCAGCAGACTCAGATCTCCCAGGGTGGGGGCGTGTCTACGGGGCAGACCACCCGCACTCTCCTCAGCGTGTACCGAGAACTTCGAGAAAATCCGCTGCCCCTACTGTGACTTCAGCAGGCCCCGCACGGGCGCCGTTACATAACCAGACTTTGTGGACAAACTATAGAGAAGCTCTCTCTCTCTCTCTCTCTCTCTGTGACCGTGACCATTTTACATTCGATACAAAGCCAAATTAGTTGCGTGACTTTGAAGATGATCTTATTTACAAACGTATGAAAGCGGTTCTTTTCTTTTCAGTCGCATGACAAATAAATGTATTTCCTCTCCACTTCATGGTTATCATCATGTGATTTTCCTCCTATTATCATGTTGTCATTACCCACATTAAGCAGGTCATTTGTTTTTTTTTTTTATTTGAAGCCCATCTTAAAAGAGAAAGAAATCGGGATGATCTGCCTTCTCACTCGTCGCTCCTTATGTTGGGCCGATGGAGCTCAGGTGGAGTAAAGAAATGCAATTACAGTGTAGACTGGAAAGCTCTGTGCCACAGACGGGCCGCGGTCAACAGCTTCTCAAAGTGTGCGTTGATGTGTCAGACATGTAGGTGGGAACGATGACGACGTGTCACTGGAGACGATCACAGCGACCAACTGTCCTTGCTGATGTGTTCATCGGTTACAAGTAAGACTGGGCTGACGGTGCAGCTGTCAGGAGTCAAATGGATTGTGGTGTTTTTTCGGTTTTGCTGTTTGCTGTTTTTCCCCCTGACCCTTAGTGAAGGAGAAGCTCTCACAGACAGCCTCCAAAATGTTAATAATTCAAACAGCTGCAGAAACAAAGAACCAATGTGTTTCCTCGTTTGTCTATGGGGGGAAAAAATCATGGGTTGATCAAGGCGGCTCATCTTCACCAGCTGAGGGACAACAATGAAAAAACAACATGGTGGGTTTGCAAACTGGAAGGATTCTCTGGGCCCATTCGTATGAGTGGGTAATGTTTTGTGTGTGTGAGAGTGAACTAATTTCACAAAACTGAGTCAAATGCAAGTTTTGGCTCAGAAACACACACACATACACACACCTGTTAAAAGGATAGTTCGCCTTTTTTGACATTAAGTTGTATGAGATCCTCACCATCAGTGTTGTTCATCAGCAGTGACTTTTCAGATGTTTATTTGTCTTTGGTTTCTTTGCATGATTACATAAAAAGGAAGATAAATCCAGGGAAGGGATAGAAGCCCATAATTTAAAAAATCAGTGATACTTCAGCACACTGGCTCCCCATCCAGAGGAGTAGTACAGTGTGTCTTTAATTCATTTGAATTATGTTTAGAGGGATAGTTTGGATTTTTTTTTTCTCCCATTGTGTTATTGCGCTCAACTTTCCATCAGTTGGACAAGGAAGGAGGCGGGAGGAGACCGCTGCGACGTGAGAGAAGCCGTGTTGCAGTGGTCTCCTTCCATGTTAACGCTGTGAATCAGCTGATGATGGTGCACACAGTGATACGAACCGAGGGAAAATAGTGCCGGGTGATTGCAAGGTCAGATTTTTTTGCGGCCAAGAATTCATGATGCAAGTGGATTACTCTTTTTAACGTATATTGTATTTTGGACCAAAATGCTTTATCAGTGTGATCCCAGCAAGAAGACGGAACTACTTTCTACAACGCCGAAACTGGGCCAAACTTCGCTCACGGGACGCAGTGGGGGAAAAGTCACTGCTGATAAACGACACTGATGGTGAGGATCCCATACCACTTCATGTCAAAAAAATCGAACTATCCCTTTAAGGGTAACATGGACAGTATTAAATACTTATTAATATACTTACACTCCAAACTGTAGCTGGTTTATATTCAGAATCGCCAAGAGAACACATCACCTACACGTGTCACATTTACACTCACTGTCTGAATCATCGAAAAAGGAGATTTGACCACTGTCAGTTGTATATGTTGCAAATTTTGATAATGAGGCTGATGTTCGTAGGCGTCCCCAGAGTGAACAAGCACCTCATCAAGTGCCCCGTTGACCACAGTGCCAGCTCCTGCTCAGGTCATGACCGGAACAGAAGATTCCTGCTCTCGCCATGGCAACAACTCTCCTCCCCATGAAGAAAGCAGCGCCGACTCCCGCCGGCCGAGTGCCGCGTCATCAGCAGTAACCACTGCCTGCTGCTAATGATCGAGCTGTAACAGCGGTCATCAGTTCAAAAGCAGCAGCTGCTTGCTATCATCTCATCCCACAACTTACCCACTCCCCCAAAGTGAAAATCAGTGCAACAGCAACCATGACTGGTGAGGAACTGGTGGCGCCCCCTGTTGCACATCAACTGATTGTGCCCAAATGTGTTTGTATCATCAGAAGCCTGTGACCTGCGGACGCCCTTGAGCTTGTACCTCCTGTCTCTGCTCCGTCCGACTCCCTCAGTATAAAGAGGTGAAGAGGAGCAGCAAAGGTGGGAGATGACCTTCAAAACCTTTGCTGAAACGAATTTCGTTTCGAGGAATGCTCCCTCAGGCGTCCAGCAGACCTCGACTTATTGCATCGCACAACAACGAGGAAACTTGTCTTTTACAAATGCCGCTGGATTTTCCCAAATCCTCTGCAGCATCGACCCTCCTGCGTCATCCCAAAGGTGAAAGGAGGTGGGCCGCAAAACCTCAAGGCTCTACCCTCACCCCCCCCCAAAAAAACGCAACTTAATTAACAGCTGATAGGTGTGTTGCTGTGATGTGCATAATCTTGAAGCCGTGGACACAGTTAACATGAGGTGGGAAGTGAGTTGGCTGAAGATGTTTGTGCTAATTGATGTTGAAATTAGCTCACTTAATAAAGAGCTCAAGCATAAGGCATAAAAGAAATCCCTTCACCTCCTGTCATCCCTTACATTACAAAGACAATTAAATATTTGCAGATATTGGCATGAATGATTAAAAATAATCAAATATACATACTCAAAATACGTGTATTTTACTATTTAGTGAGTACCTTTAAGAATCTAAATGCTTTTTTTCGGTAACATTTGTTTGTTTTTCTCTCCAGTTGTTTACAGATGAAATGAGTATATTATGTCTAAATACGTCTCATTGTAGAGATGCCAGATCTAAATGTTTTCAGGAGATCGAGACAGTGGATGGTTCAGATTTTTGGAGATTCCTTCAAATTAGACTTGAAATTGAACTTGGGAGATAGGCAGAGAAAAAAAGAGAATCATCTGAGTACATCAAAACGACCAAGTATGGGTCCTCCTAGAGCATGCTGGGAAAGGGACCTGGGCTAGGGGCCAAATGGAACCAAAAAAAACAAACATCTTTGCTTCTTGATAAGCTTTTTCTCATGAAATACACTCGCAGCTCATGTTCTTCATTCATTGTGAGATATTATGAAGCTCCACACCGGACTGCTTCAACAATGATTCTTTCCTAAATAAGATATGTGGAACTTATTGGACCAAAATCTCAACATGATGTTTTCTAGGAATGTTAGCCAAAGAAACTGAATCATCAAAATGCCAAAAAGCTTTGGTGACAGGGTGTCGGATAGCTCAGTGTCAAGTCATTAGTGAGAACATTGCAGTGCTACTTTTACCACTAGGTGTTACCAAGATCAAACTTAGTGTTATTTGTCAAGCTGATATTAAAAAAAGCAGCTTACAGTGGCTCCAACCCATGCATTTTAACGTTTCTTTGGTATTTTCATCCAAATGTCTCTCAATTTGAGTCTTGCTAGTTTGCAAGAAGTCCAATAGGATCTACTTACTTAACATCTTATAGATCTTGAGTTAAAACTGAGAGATAAACACAAGATAAACAGAACTCACGAAGCAACAGGTCGACCCAGAGCACTGGTTGTTGTATTTCGGACTTGAACGAGTAAAATTGAGCTTAGATATACAAGACGTTTATTCCAGTAACCATCATATATGTTTATTTTTAAGTATTCATAAAATAAAAAGGAAATGTTAAAAAAAGAAGGACTAAACGAAAGATACACTTTCTGGCTGCAGGATGAAGGAATCCAGATTCTAACATGTAGGCGGAGCTTGGTTGCCGTCTTCTACTGTAGCTGTGAACCCAAGCTTGTCGGCTGAGAAGCACCCTTGGATGATTGTGCTCATCTAAGAGGTGACCTCTCTTCACCCTTGATGGCCAAAGTGTCTCCAATAACCCAGTGCACTTAGACCGGCTGAGTTGCCACAGATGTAGCGGCGTGCCTTCATCTCTTCAAAGTCACTCGTGTGGAAGGAGCAAGGAGGAAGACCATGTGCTGAAAAGATGAAGCTGGAAGTACAAGCTGGATATTGTTGAAAGGGATTTTCAGATGATGTGTTCATGGATGGAGAACAGCTAAAGGAACACTAACAAGACTAATCACACCAATTAAGCTACTTGAGATCAAACATTGATCGCTCCATCACAACTTTTCTTGGCCTTTACGGTTGGTTCCACCCTTCATCTTGAGTCCTTCCTTCAGATCATGAAGTGGGGCAGAATAAGGGGATGAAGCACCTGCAGATAAGCAACATATCTCAGAGCACCAATGTCAGATAAAGCCTGGATGAAGACCCCGGGGAGCGGTGACAAACAATAACACCTGTCCGACGAGAGAGGCGAGGGAGAAAAGTCTCTAGATCCATTAATACTCCCACAATGCCGATCTGCTCAGGCTGAGTCCGTCGGCTTTCAGCGTGCCTCCCTGGTCCCCGCGCAGGTATCTGCCGCTCTTGCTGCGGATGGCGAGGCGGCCGTGCTCCACGAGCTCCAGGGTGAAGTCCTCTGGGACTTCGCCGTCGGAGCACACCAGCCCGGCACTGCTGACGTACCAGAACCGGCCGTCCACACCTGTGGGATTTTAGAGATGAAACAGTGATGGTAAATTTCTCCGAGTCAAACTTGATGTAAAAGCAAATGCTGTTCAGAATGACTGAAAATGAACACCAAGTTTGGACCCAAGAAGAAGAGTTTAAACATCTGTTTCCGGGTAAACAAAATACTAATAATCGGAAATACAAAATATTCACACAAAATGGGTTTGCATATCTGGGACAGCTTTGCGATTGCACATTGATTGGTGAGCACATCTCCCTTACTTCTATTACGCGTGGAGTACCCCAAGGCTCAATCCTAGGTCCTCTTCGCCTTTTATATGCTACCTCTTGGCAACATTATCCCTATCTTTCCATGGCTACACACACAAACCACAATCTGGTGAATTATTGAGACTTGTTTGTTCTTCCCATGTCAAAATTGATGAAGAGGGGTGAGCATGCCTTTGCTGTAGGGGCTTCTCAACTTTGGAACAACCTGCCCAAGGAGCTCAGACCTGCTGAGTCTGTTTCTTTCTTTAAAACTCTGTTTGAGACACGCTTGTATTGACAGCACCTTCCATTATTCATAATATTATTATATCATGTCTTCACCTCTGTACTTTTTTCTGGTGCCCTGCCGGTCCGTCATTTTTCTGTATTTTATTATATAGATTCCTCTTTTTCTGACACTTGTCACCAAGCACTTGCTCCTGGGGGATTTCTTGGATCTTTGTAAAAGGAAAATTTCAAATTAACACAGTCTATATTTTCTTGATATTTAAATGCTTATACATAGATGATTGGTACGATTTGGTACTGTGTAAAATTGTTTTGTTATGTGTTCGATGAACATTATAAGTCATCATTATATTGAAATATAAATCAGACAATATATATGAATTAAGGTGTCGATTAGTGAGACTCATTTAGGTTTAATTGGTTTGAATGCTTTTGAACGGCATCTAGATGCAACTTCAAACACATTATATCTCTACACTAATAGACCCAAAATGGGGATCTGTGGTTTGGAATCCATTCAGTGGTCAGTCAGGAGGACTGAATACCTCACCGCTGTTTACTTTGCATTTAATAGACCATATTTGTCTTGTGAAAGTGTGCTCAGGCAAAAATGCTGCACTGGATGTGGCTGCGGCAAAACGAGAGCAAAAAGAGATGTCAAGTATTAAATGAATCCTGCTTGAGTGGGTACATCCTGACCTTTAATATGGTAGGTCCCATTACTGAATTGCAGGGTGAAAATGTCATAGACCGATCGGCTGGCATCCAGTGCATTGGAGTTCCTGTGGTGGCAGATGAAGCCATTCTCTCCTCTCAGGATCAACATGGGCCGGTTGATCAGTTTCAGGGTGAGCTGTTCATCCTCACCTGACAAATAATGAGAGCAAATGCTGAAAATAACATCAGAGGAGGCAGAGGAACAGAAATGATGGTTTGAAAACACAGGAGGACAGCAAAAAGATCACGTGTCACCTATGGTATCGCTGACAGCCAGCAGCTGGCCGTTCTTCTTAGTGCAGATGTATTTTCCATTGTTAGCTTTTATCGCCACCTTGTGGCTGAGCCACTCCACTGAGAACATTGTGCTGGCAGACCTGCATTTCAGCATCAAAAGAGAAAAAGAAGACTTGATCTTGCTTTGTGTCTTTGAAATACAAAACTTCTGAGCGGGAGACTAAACGATACTTGGATTTTATTCTACAATCAGACTGGCAGAAATATGAGATCATGTGAAGCAGCCAGTGGCGTCGTGTTGCGCCTGATTTTACATCCATTCTAGGCTTTCAGTATTTCACAGTGTAACATCAGGAGTTTTCTTGAGTGTTTTGATTTGTTACTTGTATAGTGTATAGTGTATAGTGTACTTGTTAAGGCTTCTGAAAACTAGAGTAAAGTTAGAATTTCTGAGTGGGAGGTAGACACTTGAATAATGCAGGGAAGCTGCCTTCACATGTCCACGTCTGTAATATTAAATGTTGAATCAATATGTGACCACGTGTACATTTGTATTCTGCACAACTGATGTTGTCCAGTCACACTTCACTCCACTCACACTTCGGTAGCGGTACTCTGGACGCCTCCGTGGGCCACCAAGGCCCAATAGTTCCCTTGGCTGGTGCGGAAGGTACACATCTTGCTCTCCTTGTCAATCTCCATCTGAAAGGTCTCCATGTCGGTCTCATCCTCCTGGTTGGCTGCGAGGCTCACTCCTGCCAGAAGCACAATCAGCAGGTCCTGTCATTAACACAGCTGGAAAACTTCACTACTGGTTTCACACGAGCAACAACTTGCTGAGCAATCAAACTCCCCAAACACCGTCTCCTCATTTCTTGAGGCAGTTTGTTCTTCCCCTGTCACATTCCTTTGCAAAGCACTCTGGAAAAAGAGCGACATGCCAGCTTGCTAATCAGGTGTGTATTGTTGAGTTGATAATCATGTCTGATCCTGGTATGTTTTCTTGTGTGTGTGTGTTTGTCCCAGTGCACCTTCAGTACAGATATTCAAGTGTACCACATTGTCGTTGCTACTTTTACGTATTTGCATGTAAAAGTAAATATATTCATATTCTGTGTTCAATATTTACGATTCTCTGTCTCCCGCTCAAACCCAACTGATGGAGGCAGATGGCCCCGCCCACCCTGAGCCATGGTTCTGCACCAGGTTTATTCCGATAAAGGGAGTTTTTTCCAGCCCCCTGTTGCAGAATGCTTGCTCTTGTGGGATTGTTGTGTCCCTGTTGATAGACAAGTAAAGTATTGCAGTGTGGTCGGCCCCTCTATTAACATGCCTAGAGATAACTGTTATGAATTAGCTCTATATAAGTAAAACTGGATTGAATTTAATATTCGTCTCACAAAACAAAGTCATTATATGTGTCGAGTGTATCTCACTATGATGTGCTCCAATCCCTAAAGGCTGCTACAGATTTGCTTGTATTAAAGAAAACCACTTATTTGGGATATATCAGCTGCAGATATACAACCCTCTCTGCTTTTCTAGCGTCCAGGGTCAGAAACAAAAGATGACGGGACAGGCTGCTCCCACCACTGCTAATATTGATATTTATCCCCTTTTATTTTTTTCATTGCGAGATAATGAGCAGTTGAAACCCTAACACATAGCACATGATTATCCTCTGACGTAAATTGGCCCCTTTGTTCACAGAGTAATTCTCGGTATTGAGATAATCTCAAGTAAAATTGAAAACAATTGTTTGTCACGCCACAAAGTGACAGATTGTAGAGGACCAAACCTGAAATTAGATGCGTCACAGAATCTCCACAATACGCTCTCTTAATCCTTTAACAACCTCTTAGCTCCCACTTTATCTCACCCATGCTCTCCTTTGTGGTCATCTTTCTCTATGCGCCCCCCCCCCCCTGTCCCCCATCTCTCCCCCTTCCTTGCCCCTGACCCCCTCAACTCCCACCTCCCGGCATGGCCCCCCCACCTCCGGTCCTGAGTATCTGCCCTCAGCACAGCTGGGTTCTGATATAATCAGCTTTGGAGTGCTACCCGTCCAATCCCCCAATCCCCCTCAATAAAAGAATAAAGGAAAAACAGGAAGACCAGAGGATTTATGGGCCCACACTTAGCGGGATGTACAGATAATTGCCAGCCCCTCTCAACCCCTCGAACCCACCGAGCTATAACTGGGTGAACACGGAGAAATAGCTTGTTTGCCAGCTATGCTTTGCAAGCATAGAGGACATTCAAAGAGCAGGTTTGAGCTCTTTCCAGTGCAAATATCGCTGCAGCGCAGATTTTTTTCACAGCGAGGTATGAACTTTAACCATCCAGCCTCATGTTACTTATCCGTACTAACTTGCAAACCTTGGCTCGTTAGCCGAAACTTGTTTTTTATGCACATTGTCATGAAATTCAATGACACCGAGCATCAGGGGATCTGAAATTCCATTACGTTTCTCATGTGAAGACAAAGTTTTGTTCGAAATCCATCACAGAGTTACCCATTTCCACCATTGTCAACTTCCACTGTGGTGTTATAGAGGAACAGTCAGGGGGTCCCCAAAGTCATTAGAGTACATCATCTGGGAATGATACAAAAATCTGTGCAAATTTTTATGGGAATCCACTGATAATCGTTGACATATTTTATCCTGGAACAAAGCAGAGAACTGACTGGCCCACTGATCTCATCCATGAACCATCTTTCAAGCATGACTAGAATGCTAAACAAAGATAGTCACGCATTGGAGGTCACATTAGGTTTATTACATATTTTGTGGTGTTGCATATCACAAAAAGATAATAACTCTGAGTATTATGTATGTATGTACGTATGCATGTATGTATGTATGTATGTATGTATGTATGTATGTATGTATGTACAGTATGTATGTATGTATGGTCTGTGTGTGTGCGTGTTTGTGTGAAATCCCATCTGCACAAATCTGAGCGGGAGCACTTGCATATACCAGCCTAAATGGTATGAATAAATGCCTTCTTGCCAAAGAAAAAAAAGAAAAAACAAAGCGATGTTGCCCAGCAGCCTAATTCCATTTATTTTAGGAATCATCTGAGGCATTTGCCTTTCAATTTAATATCAGATTGTAGAGAGCCAGGCGGCAGGAGAGAGAAATGAGGGTGACACACAACAAAGATGTCATGGTTACTGAGCTACCTGGACACTTAAATCACATCTTATTCACACCTGATAAACTAGGCATCATGAGGTCATACAACTGTCTGGGTGAATTATCATTGATCTTAAGTGCATTTGAAGCATAAATTTCTGCCCCTCTGCTCGGCACCTATGCCTGGGGGCCCATCACTCTGATTCCCTCTCATCCCGAGTCAATGTCATGCTTTGTCTACCTATTCCATTTGTCCATTTCACACTAATTCAACCCAGAAATGATCCTCAGACAGGGCTCAGCTGGGACCTGACAGCCGCTATCTGATAAATGAGAGAAGAGGAAGGGGAGAAGGATGGAGGAAGAAACAGAAACAGAGAACAAGGGAGAGAGAGATTAGATACGCTGAAATCCAAGCTACCAATCTGAGGGTATCAATAGCTGTGTTGATGACCATCTTTGACACACCAGTTGGCCAAGCATACAAAATAAGATGTTGTCATCATAGCCATCATCACCGTTCAGCTATGCAGAGTCGCACTTGTCTGCCCACCAATACACTCCTCGGCGCGACGGCGAACACACAGTAGTGCCGCAGTTTGGATCGGACCCCAGATCCAGCTCCTCTTTCCGGTGTTGTCCTACCTGCAGCCTGCAAGTGGAGCAGGCCTTACTAATCCATCAACCATGGATGGCTGTGACATCTATTATTAATGGTAAGCTGATGCCACCGTCCCCATGCCC
The DNA here is from genome assembly GCA_903171835.1 of Mullus surmuletus. Taxonomy (NCBI): domain Eukaryota; kingdom Metazoa; phylum Chordata; class Actinopteri; order Syngnathiformes; family Mullidae; genus Mullus; species Mullus surmuletus. The sequence continues at coordinate 760,014 of CAESWR010000103.1, read as the reverse complement.
CTTATTTTCTTCTTTCTCCCGATTGGCTATCCCCTGCAACTACATTTTCTCTTGCTTTTCTGCAGCGGTCCTCTCATTTTCATGCGCAGGCCGACGCGTTCTTGCATCATGTGGTGCATCTCTCTACAGATAATGTATCATCGATTTGAGGAGATGTCAATACAGTGAAATACCTGCAGCTTTACAAAAAATGTCACCATCTTGCATGTTTATATTTTTTTAGATACATGTACAAATATGACTATACATTGCCATTTGGTGAAATGATATTTTTGAATATTCCTGATAAATGTATTGTTTAACAGTTATTTCCAGCTTTTAAATAAAAAATTGACAAAATGCGGATATTCAATATAATTTCTTTTGGTGCCAAACCTTTGTGTAGCATGTGTACTGTATGTGTGCATTCACAGAGAGTTTGTGCCTTTGTAGTATCATATCTTTTTCACTTTCAAAGCTGAGTGGAGCACTTAGCCCTGAGAAACACAGAGAGGTAATGAGAGACAGGATGACAGATCCTTTGTGACATGTTAGGACACACACACACACACGCACGCGCACACACACACACAGGAAAATAGAGAGAAAATACGGTATTTCTTTGCTGTGTAAAAATATTTCCTCCAACCGATGTTCTACCTCACAAGAATTGACCCTCTTTTATTACCCATCCATTTACAGTGTACACACACTTAACGTGGAGGCAAACATGACTCCGAAACCGAGGTGATAATTTATGTGTGCAGGCACAGGTGACTATTGTTTTAAGGCCCATTGACAATCCGCCTACACATTTTCCTTCTTGGCTTTCCACTTTCTCCTTCTGCTCAAGTAACCATCCTGTTGACCCAGAGATGAATGGTAACGAGGTATTTCAGCCAAGTGTAGTAACATTTTTAGGAACTTTCCCAAGGCAAAGTAAAATGTGTGCGCACATTTTTTACAGTGCCGGGTTGCAAACTAGGATCCGTGACTGACATCATCAACTACTTGCTGATGAGGCGTCTTTTTCCGAGGTGTTAATTGCTGATCAATTCCTGGCGTTATTACGGGTTTTGCGAAACAAAGCGCATGCACGATGTGCAGAAACGAGCCAGAGTTTGCCTGCGTCATTGCACGTCGCTAAACGGAATATCGGCAGTTTCTTGAACAACACGTTTCCTTGATTTCCAGCAGTGCCCCGACCGAGGCCGCGGTTAGTGGGTTAGATTAGAGAACTCAGCAGGGATGAAGCTTTGGTGAGAGGCAGCTTGAGTTTCTGAAAGCAGACTCTCTCTCACCTTCCAGGAACAGGGACCAACTTCATCAATAATTCAACACACCTCACCTCACCACTCACCACAGCAGGACGGTACGGTTGTGTGTGGGCGAGTGTGACGGGGAAAGATAAAGCTTTTGTTTGTGCAAAACAAGCAGAGGATGAGAGTCAGAGGGTTGCAAGCGCATGCTAGCATGATGCAAAGGGCTTCTGCGCATGTAAATGGACATGCATACATTATATGCATGAAGCTGCTGGGTCGTTGACGTGTGTTATCTCTCCTCCCCTCCAGACCAATCAATTTACAGCGCTCCCGGTCGTTTGGCTTCTGCCTGCAGTGCCCAATGCTAACCAGGAACAATGAGCGGGGAAAGATTCAGTTACAGCGCTGAGGGCTGAGGTAACTCGACCCTGAAGACAAGAATCTGCAGTCTGCAGATGGGTGTCATGGCCAAGTATGCTGACAAGCCCTGTTGGTGTACGCTAATCCACCCCAAATCAAACCGGCAAAACCTCCCAGCCGTCGCCCGCCCAGCACTTACCGTCTTCTTCCACGACTTGGACTTCTTGTTAGTTGTAAAATGACCCACACAATTACATTGTTTCCCATTTTTGCACTGATCAAAGCAATCCGGCCTTGTTTTTGAGAAGAAATGACTTTGAAGCCCATGTGCAGCAGGTGTAATCCATCAGTGTGGTGCTGTGCTGCCATGCCTGCATGCTGATCAAATAACCCACTCCAACAGCCCTGTCGCAAGACCAAAGCGTAAATACATAATACAGTAACAACACTGCATTACTGCACCACATATAGGTTACAAGCAGCTGTTTCAGTAAGCCCAAGGGGCAAAAGCAAAGAGTGTTAACACCATTATCCAACAAAGCCGGGACGTACATTTGAGAGGGAATGAAAAGGTTTTTCTGAAAGATCACCATTTATGATGGATTATGTGGTCAGCGAAAGGGAAAACAATGCCCTCCTTTCTCACCACCCCCTTATTACATTTAATGCACCCCATTAAAAACAACCACAAATTTCACTAAAATGAAACTCTATCTCACACAACATGAAATTATGTGGAAAATTAAGATTGCGTTTATTGGATGCGCACTGAATCTGCAATTTTTCTGTCATCACCCACTAGTGGAGGCTTTAATCAAGACGGCAGACGAATTGAAATCAGTGAAAAGGCGGCGGATGGATGACGTGTTCGTCTCAGGTCTCCCAGATGAGGCCGATAGTGTCCCGTATCAGCCTCGTCTATCTTGTTTTCCTGGAAACTATCAAATGTGATGTGGCGGCGCGAGTTTACTTGCAGACTACATCACCTTTAATTGAGAGGCACCTGTTACTTGTTGGAAAACCGTATACCCCTTACACCAGGCATGTCCACTAGTTAATATGCTTCCTGT
>CAESWR010000103.1:699482-710839 GCA_903171835.1 Mullus surmuletus | reverse complement strand
CACACACTCGCCAAGATAGATAACAGTGACAATCTCATGAAGGCTCATATGAACGATGAATGAGGTGATGCAGAGAAGCCCGCTGATCTCCTTGCCCCACTGCGGGACCTAAATAAACCCCAGCGCACACACAGACGCACACACACATCCAGAAGTGTACAAAAACATGCATTCAAACTATCTGCACAGATGCAGCGTCCTGCTGCAGCTGGCATCCATTTATTTACTTCAGTGACATGCTCCGGCTCTATCTAAATGGAGAGCTTTCTCTGGATGGGAACACACACATGCGCGCACACACACACACACACACTGCCCTCTTTCAATCCCCTGATCTTTACCGTTTCATTGCTCACCAACTCTCTCCGTCTGTCTCTTTTCAATGTCGCGGTAATAAACCAGAACACACACTTGCACAAATAGAAGCACATAGCAACACACACATGCTGAGGAGCTCACGATGGATAACCTCTGGACTCCTCGAGACGGGCGACATGCTTCAGATGTGGTGTCTTGGCTCCCGTCTGCCAGCCCCCAACCCGCAAAAAAAACCTAATAATAATAAAAAAAACCTGACACACCTTTCTGTGACACCTTGACCCTTCATATACACACACACACACACACACACACAAATCAGCTTGTGGCATGTTTGCTCTTACGATGTGAAAGCGCTCTCTCATTAACCCAGAGGGCACCCCCAGCCTACCATTGTGCCCCTATCTCCCGCAGCATTCTGGGTAAAGTAGTCTAACAATGTCAAGCAGATAAGCCCAAAGCAAACCTGCTGATAAGGAGTCAAAGACTGCACTTAATGTCTGTGTGTTTTGAAGGCGTTGGTTGATTGAGGAGCCGATGAGGAGGATGTAAAAGACCAGCGGCGAGCAGAATGGGCGCATGAGTGTGTGTGGTCAGACTGGCGGACGGGGTGTTTCATATCTTTGTAATAACAAGTTAAACTGCAGAAACAGCTAAATACGGAGGACAAAAGGAAAGCAAACACGCACACACACTCGCGCCGCGGGACAAAAGGCCCGTCTTTGAATGTGTGCGTGTGTGTGATTTCCAGCCACGGCGAAGGCCCATTAGCGAAGTTATTCGGGAAAGAAAAAAGGTGAGTCATTTTTTTCCTCTGTATTGACGAATAACCAACCGAAAGCATCAAATATTTTAAAGGCCCGATGTCCAAAAAGGCAAGCGGACTGTAATTCGAGGACAAAGGTAAATCCTCCGTCCCGGCTTTACTGTCGCAATAAGCCTCGTCTCAAAGGCTCCGGTTACAGCGTGATAAAAAGGTGTGAATATATCACAGGAAGTCTCAAATAAAATGCAGTAAATTTGCACACTTTGTCCTCGGAGCTCCACGCCCTGCAGGGGACGATTGCAGTGTTCTTCCTGGATCTCAGTTTACACACACACACACACACACACACACACTGGGATGAAAAAAAAGTGCAGAATGCGTGCATACTATATGGATTTTTTTTCTTATTGCACACAGGCCATAGCATGCGGTGTGATGAGCAAAAATGTCCGTATTCAAACATAGGTGAGGATTTGAAATCCATGCAGGCTGAAAGCTGATATCTTGGCTTTGTTCTCTTAATGGTTCTGTTCCGTTTTTTATTATTCTGAATACCTGACCCACCTGTGCAGCCCAAGGAGACTTTATCCCGCCCGCCGTCTCTCATGAAACACCGCTAGATACAGTTCCCCTTTCTCTTCCATTCTTCCTCTTCTATCGGCTACAGCTACAGTTTCAAATTGCTTCCCCCTCTCCCACCCACCCACCCCCTTTTCCTTCTCATTCTTCTATGCTTTTCTTCTCTGGTCCATTTTCTTCAGCAGACAAATGATCGGCATTGATGAACACAAGGCAGTATTCAGAGGGCTCACACCCAGCACAGAAGAAAGGGTTTTGTTTTTTTTTGTAAGAATCCTTTTTTTAATGAAACACAAAAAGGCAATAAAATTAAGATAAATAATTTTTTTCATTTTGTACATAAGGAAATATTTAAGTCATATTTCCAAAAGAATGACTGAAATAATATATTTTAGTAGGCCATCTCAACCGTACAAAGCAGGTTCCAGTGGGTCAAAAAAAGGTCACACAATGATGCTGCTTCTGTCAAAATGTGATGGTCAGAACTGAATCCAGTGTTTCTTAAAGAAAATACAGCTTTTTTCTTTCTTTCTTTCCTTTTTTCCTCTTTTTTTTTATAAAAAAATGGCAAGTTTCACATTAAAATGTCTTTAAAAGCTTTTTGCTTTGCAGTGTAACAGCAACATTGTTGTTAAAAGTCAGTCAAAGTTCTAAAAAAAAAAGGCATTCATGTTCTTCCCCCTGTACATCCTATACACTGACAACAGTCGTCACAGGCTTGCATAAACAGTAAGACAATGGTAAACTAGGAAAACAAGCAAACATAAAACACACAGACTTTTTTTTGGCAAAGCAGGAATAAAAGTGACAAGAAGCATGATTTGTGATTTGATCCTTTTTTGTCTCTCAACATTGTCCCATTGATTGGCTCTGATTGTCCTTCACAGTCACGTGATGCCATTCTGGTTGTCATAGAGACCTCAAGTGCATCAGCTGGGCAGCGTGCAGACAATGTTGCTGCAACGTTTCTCCGAGGGCTGTCATAGCAACGCTGGATGAACATGAGCAGACAACGAGAGGAACTCTACTTCAAATACCTCAGTGATTGCAGGGGTCCCGGATTCAGATTTGATTGAAAGTCTTTTTTTATCTTTTTCATAAAATTGTTTTCTTCTAATGCAGTGAAGCGTAAACTCACAGGTGCTTTGGTATGTGTCTTTTTGATGCCAGATAAATATCTACATTTTTTAATAGAAATACAGTCTAAAATAGATAATGAAGAACTAGATTCTTTCAGGATCAGAGAAGAGCAGAAACTTAGTTTCCTTTCCAGTATTTGTTTAAAAAAAAACCTCTCCCAACAGGAAATGCACATTCTAAACCTAACAGAGCAAAACAAGAAGAACAAAGAGATTTTGGACATGTGTATTAAAAAGAGCCTTTTGCTGATTTCTATATAAAAACAACATTTCCCATACACCCTTACAACTGATTTACTCCTAAAACAGGGCTTACAACCACACAATGTCATCGTCACTTGTATGTTTTTTTTTACCTCAAATCTACATCTCTGATCCTGTTCAGTGCATTGAGAGAGAAGGAAATTTAGCCCAACCTCCTCTCTCTGCCAGACCCCTGCCCCTCCCTCCACAAACCCTTAAAAATCTAAATAAAATAATCTTCTCTGCAAAAGAAAACAACAAAAAAAACAAGAACAAATATATATGTATACTATTTACAACATGTTATATTACACCTAAAGCTGTACAAGCACACACACTTTCCCACGCACACACGCCTGCACACATATACACACAGTTCAAATAAACAATCCAACTACCTGTACATGTGTCTTCGCACCTGAATAAGAGGATACGAGAGAGGTATTGATGTGTATGGCTTGACAGAAGAAACTTGTTTCAGTCGCAAAGACCAAAAAACGAACGTTAAGCACTGGGACAGCTTCATATTCAGACTGTTACAGACATACCAAAGGTGTGTCGCGGCGTCATCTCGGCTCGCCAACGACGGCCGCTCATGTCCGCACGCTGTCCAAACACACACATGCGCACGCACGCTAAAGCACTATTTACTCAGAGCTCATTAAATGCCAGACGGGGTATCACAGCCACTCTCTGCACACGCACACACACACACACTTGCACTCAAAAACCAAACAACAGTGTTTTTTTGGTCCTGTTGGGGATCTCCCAATCATGTTGTCGTCTTCAAACTACCAGTATAAGACCATTAAAAACCTTCCAAACCAGTGTGGTTCACAGTAAGTCTCCTTACTACAAAGTCCCTCCCGCTCTCTGAGTCAGTCTTTGTTTCAGAAAGCCAAAGTTCGCCATTGCTCTACCAAGCTACGATTCTCCAAAGTGCTCATGTCCTTGGTTCCCGTCCTTTTGTTTGCAGTGATCTCGCAGGGAAAGGTTGAAGACTCTTGCTTGACAATTAACTTCGGTCCACGTCGGATGAAGAGGAATAGGTCCGACATCAGACGTCTCCCGGGAGCAAACCAGGACTCCTCTAAGTGCCAGTAATGCCCGGGTTTACCCGGGGCTACCTCCCTCTCTCACAAGGGACAGACCGATACACAGAGCAGCAGAAATGCCCCGGTTTCCCTCTGTCCTTCAGTCTGTTTCGGAAGGACCGTTACGGAAGTCGCCGACTCCAGAATTTGGGGTCAAAGTAAGATTCTGCGGTGCTAGGACATGATGGCCATGCCGTCGGCGCTGATCAGCTGGCCGGTGGTTGGCTCGTAGGTTCCCGCCAGGTAGAAAAGGTCATTCGCCGTGCTGCTGGGCTTGTGCTCTCGAATCAAGTGATCGTACTCGGCCCTGCTCACCACCTGGCAGCGATGGGAGATGGTCTGCACGTCGTTCTCGTCTTCGTGGCTCGACTGGTACAAGGCGTTCTAGGAGAGAGACAAGAGCACAATCAGTACCAGTCATCATCTTATTTTGCCCTTTTAGCTTTGGCACTGAAACATAGTTCCATTCATTGCAAAACACTGTTCCGTTCCGCCCAAAGTTGTAAATTGCAGAGATTTTACCTGCAAAAATACTGCTTTAGTACTACGAATGGTAAATGTTTCATGAACTAAGTAGAGGTTCAAGCTCTCGTATCAGATGGGAATAGGGAATAAAAAGAGGCAAGGTGGTAATATATTTAAATGAAAATTTCATGGTCTGTTGCCATTCCCATTTTAGATATTCTACTTGCACACCCCGGTCTTTACCTTGCCATCGCGATGTCGCTTCCCCAGGCGGGTCTCCTCCGGGTGGTAGAACCACTTGACCCTGACCACCATGCTGGAGCTCCACGACTCCCAGAGGCTCTCCACTCTGCCCACGTAGGGCAGCTGGGGCCGGCCGGGTGACAGGAACACAGCACAGTCGCCGACACGCACCGTCTCCTTGCCCCGGACAATGGCCTTGTAGAAAAGCTTGCGTGCTTTACCCTTAAGACCTCTTCTCTATTGGGGGGAGGGGATAAAAATAGCACTCTCGTTCAATGCTCATATTGTGGAGTTTGTTTCACCTCCAGCCTGACTACAGAAAGTAATCGAATGTTTGTTTTTGCTTTGGTCTATCAAAAAGTAAGACTGGATATGCTTAGGGCATGTCAACTGTTTGATTTGCCGGCACATTAAATGGTGAGTGTTATCTTCCTGTGCGTTCCCGTCAACATATGCAGTGGTATTTATACAGCAAAACAACAAGGTAGAGCGTAGGTAGAGGTGCCGGCGGTTGCTGTTATGTCAGAGTCATGACTTAATGAAGTGCGCTAAATTGAGCAACTGTGGTTGGTAAATTTGGCAGCATGTTCAAAGTCTCAGCAAAATGAGCCATGACACATTTGATCGTTGCACCTACTTTACGTAATCAAGGAAGGATGTCGGTTACATGCCTTAAAGAATATTACGTGGAACATCGAGACCCAAGACAACAGTTTTGAAGCCACGCTGAGAACAATGCCAGACTGGGTCGCATTTTAAGTAAAATTTGGAGAATACTAAACCCTGTGTTGTGTGTAATGAAACTTAGAAGGTTCGTTTTTAGGGGGAAACGTTGTTTTACCTGTGTCGGGTTTCCGGACCATTTCCACAGCTGGCGTCCAGGCAGCAGGGGCGCTATGTTGGGCAGAGGCTCGGGTGACGACATTCTCTGTTTCTTAGCCGTTGTGGTGTCTTTGGAGGAGGGTTTGGGCTGCTGGCTGACGGGGCTGCTCTGGCCGTGATGGTGACTGTTGGGGACGCCGTCCTTCCTCTTCAGCTGGCTCTTTGTTGCGCTACCGTGAGCCACCATGCTTCCTTTTGACAAGTACTCCGCCCTGTCTTCTGCCCTCTCTGACCTCCCCTTTGACCCAGGGATGGCCATGCTAGTCTTGGCCACGTAGGTGTGAGCCGGGGCCGTGGCGGAGGGAGACGGGTTGGAAGTGGCGTCTTTAGTGTGGAGGTCGGAGGTCAAGTTCTGCCGGTGCTTGTGCTTGTCCTGCTGGAGCAGCGCACGGCGCAGCAACACAGATGAGGACTCTTCATCCGATGAGTAGGACGAGTCGTTGTCTGAGGAGCAGAGCGATGACGAGGAGATGGAGCCGGAGGAGGAGGAAGACGACGAGGACGAGGAGAAGCAGACGGACAGACGGGAGAGAAAGCGCCCGCTTCGGTGGGACGTGACCGCTGTGCCTCGTCTCCTCGCTGCGGCATCTTGGCTGGGGTCCTCGTCATCCTCATCCAGCTCGGAGTAGGAGCTGGGGCAGTCACTGGGGTAGTCCAAGCTGTAATCTCCGCTTTGAGCTCCAAGGCCGGATGACAGAAGTTCCTTAGACAGCGGCTGAGTGCCCTTCAGAAGACCCTCGGTTCTGGCCCTGGTGCTCTCCCTCTCCCCTCCCCCTTTCTTTCCATCCTTCACCAGCATGGGGGGATGAATGTACCGCAGCGGTGCTCCAGCGGAAGTTAGAGTCCTGCCTCCTCTCCCTCCACTCCCGAGTCGAAGCAGGGCCTTGCTGTTCTTTGTCTTTGGGGAGGTCACCCCTTCATGGTCAAGCTTCACCAGGAACTGTTTCCTGTCCCGTTCGCTGAGTGATTTCTTGCTAACGGCTGCCATTGTCATGACTGAGGGACATCCAGAGGACGAGTCCCGGTGCCCCATAGAGGTGGCGGTGCTGACCGGTCGCCCAGCTGCAGAGGTCCCTCCACTTCCAAAGGTGGAGTAGCCATTGGCGATGCTGCTGAAGGAGTCAACGACAAAAGGGGAGCCAAAGATGCCCTTGAGGGGAGTTGGGGGTGCGAGAGAGTGGGAGGCAGGGCGATGGAACACCCCCAAGTCCCGCTCTCGAATCCGCCTCTGGGTCTTACGGGATGTCCCATTGAAGAGGAAGAAGTCGACAGGAGGTCGCTTCCTGGGTGCCGACCAGCTCAACAGGGAAGCGTTGCTTTTGGTTACGGGTTCTGATAGCGACGTCGGCGCGCTGGCAGTCTTAGGCACTGAGTGGATTTTCTTCGGCCTGCCGACTGAAAGAGAAGCCAACAACAGGGAGGATTTACAATCAATAAGAACTGACAGATCTTATGGACCGACCGAGATTAATTGTGGAACTCAGATCTTTGGAGAAATTGAATACCTTTATCTCTTTGATCTTCACCTACTCAGGTAAGTTTCAACATATCCATTACTCAAACTACAGCAAACCTGGTAAACCTGTCCCAGCCTCCGGCGCTGTTGTGATGAGTAACATATATGTTGCCTAACTAAACAAAACATGCCGCAAGACGCATCATAAAACCGTGATTAATGTGGCCCGTAAATGGAATTTTTTGGTCCTCTTCTCTTTCTCTGAGGCATTGGGTAATGAGTTGACAGTTGGAAATATGAAGAACTGTCTATGAGGACTTTGCTTTGTGAAGTTTTGAATAGCCTGGAGGCCTGTGTGTCTCTGCATGTGAATGTATTTATCACTCAGGCAGATGCCTCTCAGACAACACAGAGTCTGGACAATGTTCAACCTCTAAGCGTTTAACCACATCAACTTGATTAAAAATGACCCAAAAAGAAGTGCTCGGGACCACTGTTCTTTCCCGCTCACCTGGTCTCTTCTCTTGCTGCCTCCCTGCTGCTTCCTCATTTGCTGCTTTCTCCGTGGCCACGTCTTTCTTCTCCTGGGTAGAGCTGCGACGACAGCGGCGACCCGGCGAGATCAGAAGGGCTGGGGACGGTTCCGCACCTGTGAACGACAAATTGTTTAATCGTGGAATTTGTTTCCTTCCTTTCTTTCTTCTTCCTCCTCCCACATTCCATCTCTCTATGGGCACTCACAGCAGATTTGGTATCCCGGGGGCAGAAGTCTGATGTTTGACAGGGAGATCCGTCCCCTGTCCCCGTCATCGAACTCCACCATCACACTGCCCTCCTTCTCCTCGCCCGGACCCCCTACAGTACGGGAAACAGGAAAACACCAGTGAGGTTGCGTGCGCGTCCATGCGCGTGTGTGCGAAAAGCCCCGCCGCGCCTCACCTCTGTGCACGTATCCAGGGTACAGGCAGCGGGAGCGCTCGCTCCAGTAGGCACAAACACGAGTCCCTCCGATCAGGATGGCTTCAGTCTGGGGCCGCACGTCCAGAACCTGCAAACACCACGGCGCAGAACACGCTGTAAAGTCCAGCCCCCGCACAGTCAGCAACCCTCGACAACTACCAAACAGAGCAGATGCTGTGGGGACTCACGGCTTCCTGCAGTAGTTGCTCCAGTGAGTAGATCCTGGGACGATTACCGCGTTCCCCTTCAATGACGACACTAAATCTATTGAAAAGAAGGGAAATGGGTCAGTGCTGCCTGTTAGTCCTTCAGTTTGCACAATCCAATTAAAAAACAGTTTCCACCACTACATTTAAGAGTGATCTTTTAAAAAATTGTGAGAGCTTAGGGGTTTTTTTTTTCTGCCAGCTGTGTTGTCTGACTGCTGTATGTCTTGGCTGTGCAGATGTCTAGACTTTTTGTTTGTTAACATTCTCGTGGCTGCCAGGCATGTAACTATCACCGAGCGTTTGCTTAAGTTTTCGACTCTTGTAAAGTCTCTTGCTGCAATCTTTCCTCTGGGAGGCAGATCGAGTCCAAGTGGTGGAAACATACAGATTTCTCGCGCTGTAGACTTCATCAATTCATCAGTCAATCGTCACTCTTCATTCCTTCTGCTTTCTGCTTTTACAAACTTTGACAAACTCTTGGGGAGCTGGTCTTACATGTCAGGCAGGTCCAGAGTTTGGACGCAGGCGGCGTACAGCAGCTCATCCTCCTTAGAGATCAGGATCTTCAACCCGTCCACCAGCATCTCTTTACTGAGCACACAGTTTGGCAGAGCTGTGGACGGATGGGCGGTGAGGGGGCGGAGCAACATAGACATAATTTGTGAGTGAGTTGAATAATTGCTACCTGCAAAAGTGCAATAACGGCAAGAGTGAAACATGCTTTTAAATCGTCCATGTGTGTGTAATTATACATTTCAGAGTCACTGTTTGTGCTCACCGGGTATCTTGCAAGGCATGTTCGGGGGAAGCTGCAGCAACTTCTTTTCTTTTTCCTCCTCTTCCTCCTCCTCCTCCTCTTCTTCCTCCTCTTCCTCCTCCTCCTCCTCTTCCTCTTCCTCTTCCCCCTCGGAGAAGCTGCTCTCCTCATCCAAGCAGAAGCCGTCGTTGGTGGCGAAGCTCTGGAGGAGTCGGCTCACGGCGTGACCTTTGGCCTGGGCAGGAGAAGGTGTGTGTAACGTCAGCGGGCGGGAAGCGTGTATGCGGCGTATCGTTTTAGTGTTTAATTAATCAGCACTAAACAGGATCTTCCAGGTGACCGGGTCAACTCTTTTCTGCGCTGAATCCGTCAGTGAAAGGCAAGCAAGGCGCCTCGTGTAATGTGATACTTCAATTAAGCTCCTCGGGCTTTTGTGACTTGCAGGCATTTAGACAGGTCAGAGGTCACGGTCGGCAATAACTACATCTCTTGAATTAGTGGCAGCTTCATCAGGGTGACGGCCGCTAACCCTAATCTGTGATTACAAATGCAGAAACACACACACACACACCGTCTCCGAAACCGGTTTTGGCTAGTCTTTATCCAAAGATGACTGTTGAGTGATGATGGAAAGTCAGCTTGCCCAACAGGTTTCTGCTTGCATTTAAGCTTTCCAAAGAAAAGACCATAATATTCAATGTGTGTGTGTGTGTCAGCGCGAGTGTGTGTGTGCCTTGTCTGTTTGAGTTTTCCACATCAGGAGACCATATATTTTAGTGACAGAAGTTTCGTCACCAGAGGGCATGGATGATTATCTCCCTTCAGAGCTGGTGATGTGTGTGTGTGTGGGTGTGTGTGCGCGTGTGTGTGTGTATTTGTCAACGTGCATGGGTGTGTTTATGTGTGTAAGGTTTTGGCCAATGATTATCTTTATACTCCTCTGTTTGGTTTGCAGTTATGTGTTTTTGGACATTCCCTCTCAATGACTCAAAGATGAAGGGAACCTCCGGGGCATTTCTCATTAAAACCAACGCAGCCTCACCGATGCCTGCGTGCGCAAATACAACAGGCCGGTGCTGTGTGTTAGCACAGCAGGCACGCATGCAAACACGAAAAATGTAAGCGATGCCAAAGTGATTGATTTGCACCTGATCTTCAGAGCTGCCCTGCCAGGGAGTCAAAGGTAGTGGGAGGTTATGTCTGCGTTAATCTGATGGATTTTAACATTTCCTGGCAGGGTGTGGCTCATAGGGAGTGAACTTGAGGTGAGGGCTTTTCAAAAAAAAAAGAATTTCCTCCTGGCTCTTCTCGCCCTCAGCCTTTATTTGCATGCAGCGGAACGCAAATGGGAGTGACCGCCTCTGTGAGTCACCTTTCCCTGAACCTGAGACCCGCCGCGCTAAAATCAGGACGCTTCTTTCGGCTCATCAGTTCAAAATGAATGTAATTACCCTGTTTACAAATCGGCGATGGCTGTAATTTATTTTTCGATACCCCGTTATATAACCTTCCTCGCCCCACCTCTAATATAACTAATAGCATCTCAACTTTCCCGGGCGCTCCTCTGTGTGATGGAAGGGATCGGGATACCTGTAATGAATACGCTTTCTGCCCGAGCAAAGGCGATGTCAAACCCCGAGCGGAGTGTTTTAACTGCGCCGCTTCCTGTCTGTGATGCAATCCAAAATATCAGTGTCAATCTCTATTGTCCCGCCGGTAGAAAATTGTTTCGCGCCATTCTAAAATTATACTGAAACCTTATCTTGCTGCTCAGATCATGTGCAGCTGAGTGTGAAGGGTGTGATATGGGAGGGATGGAGTCGTGCTCCGCATGGCCGCTGTCAAAGAGTCACCCACGGCATCCCCGAGAGTTCCGAGCGGAGAGCGAAAGTGTGCATGTATTCTCACCTTTCCGAGGCCACAGCGTGCAGCCGCGTTCCTCCTCCCGGCTTCCTTGCCGACCCTGCACGCGTCCGCCGGAGCCCCGCGGTTCAGCCTGCCGCCGCCGAAGTTGTGAGCGGCCGACGAGGCGCCCCAGCCGGGCAGGCACGCTCTTTTGCCCCCCCGGTGGTCCGGGCGCTCGGCCTCCGTGGCGGCGCCGAGGCCGGGCCGCCTGGGCGCCTTCCTCTGCTCTGCCGCGGAGCCCGAGGGCGAGGGGATCATCAGGGAGCGCAAAGCTGTGGGCGGATCGGTGAATTGTCGTCAGACACGGTGACGTTTGGGATTGGCACACAAACATATATATA
>CAESWR010000103.1:677382-688260 GCA_903171835.1 Mullus surmuletus | reverse complement strand
GGGGATAACAAAGGGGGAAGAGGAGGAGGAGGAGGCGCAGGCAGGGAACAGGCAGCCTGGTGGAGAGACACATAGACTCTGATGGAAGAGAGCAGGGATTCATCTGGGATTACTTAACAGCTTACACACACACACACACACACACACACCGGCATGCGCGCACACGCACACACAGATGCTGGCATAAATAAAAACACTTTCTCTCAGAGGGACGAGAGGAAAATAGGAGCGCTTACAGGAGAAGTGTTTTAAAGGAAAGGGTCTAATTAGCAAAGCAAGACGGCAGAGCCTGAGGGACGTGCTGGGCTGTGTGTGTGAGTGTGTGTGTGTGTGTGTGTGTGTGTCCTGGCTTGTGTCTGATGCTCAGCTTGTTTGTCCATCTCAGTATAACCCCCCCCCTTCCCACCCGTCAAATACGCATACATACACCCTTCCCCAGGGGCGAGGAATATGGTCTATGGGGCAAGGAGTGTGTGTGTGTGTGTGTGTGTGTGTGTGTGCGTGGTTGGAGTGTGAGTTTGATAGTTTCCACATCTGGGTTGCACACATCGCCCATAACCCTTTCTTCTGTTTCCGTGCAGTGTGTGTGTTTGTGTAAGAAGTCGGGTAACTTTTTTTTTTTTTTTTTTAAATGCTTGATCTGATTTTCAGAAACATTTTGTTGCTGTTTGTTTAAAGAAAACAATAAAGGGTGTCGTGAAACGTGGTTGTGCCTTCAGAAATATGTGTGCGAGTGCGTTTCTACATCTTTGCTTTTCATTTCACAGGCTTTGGGGTTGTGAAAACGCCAGAGAGTGAAGACAGAAACGTTGTTTATCTACACGAGCGAGAACATATCGTCACCTTCGCCGTCTTCCTCTCTGCTCTCCCGGCTCCTCTGCTGGATCTCCAGCTCAGCCAGTTCTCCCAGTATCTCCATGCCGTGGTGGGGCGGGGGGCTCGGGGCCCTGCTGGCGGGTGTGGGCGGGGTCAAGGCATCTCTGGTGGCGCACAAAGCGGCGGCGATGAGGAGCTCCAGGCTCCACATGTAGGCCCCTTGGAGGTGGGCCGCCGTGTGATGGGGAGGGTCCGAGGACGGAGAAGGACCGGGGGAGCGCGTTAGCTCCACGGGATCTTCATCTGGACTCTCCCCGCTCTCCTCGTCATCCTCCACCACCTCGACATTCTTCTCCTCTTCCTCCTCTCTGGCTTCCTCGCCCACCTCCCCGGGCACAGACGCCGCGCTCTCCATCGCTTGCGGTTTTTCTGCCCAGTCCTCCCGAGCGCCCTTCGCTCGGCGCTCCTCCTCATCCTCGCACCCTTCGGATGGCTCGGCCTCCTCCGGGCCGGCCTCCTGGCCCGAGTAACCCGGAGAGAGCTTCGCTTTTAGAGATTTGCCTGTGGCGGAGCAGGCTGGGTCTGGGTTCGAGGATGGGGAAGGGGAAGGGCATGGCAGGGATCCAGAGCCGGCGCTCTCGGGCTCGGAGACAGAGCAGCCTTTTGCCGCCTCCTCCTCCTCCTCCTCCACCTCGGCAGCCCCGATGCGGGATTCCACCACTTCACAGTCTCTCCCGTCTTCCTCCTCCTCCTCCTCTCCTCTCCGCACCTCCTCCTCAGTCATAGGCTGGCGGTTGTGGCGCGGAAGCGAGGGGGGCTCGGAGTTTGGCTCGGCCGGCTCCGCTTCCACCATGGCTTGCTCGGCCAGCCGGGCCTCGGGAGGCGAGGGTCCGGCTTTGTAACCCATGGTGATGGGAGGATAGATGTAAACAGGCGGCAAGTCTGGCAGAAAAAAAGGGAGACACAGAGAGAGCGTTCTGTCATATCAATCTGCATGTGAAATTTATTGACGCGCATCTATCGGGGGGAAAAAAGCAAATCGTTCTTGTCTTTTCAGCTTTTTGAATTCATTGTCATTCTATTCAGGCGGGCCGGATGAAGCATGTGATTACAGTTGGCATAATACACTGACAGCAGGGTGCAGAGAGGAGTGTGTGTGTGTGTGCGTGTGTCTGCGGATGGAGACGGTACTGTATTTTATATACAGTGTGTGTGTGTGTGTGTGTGTATAGATCTATGTGGGATATTGATGACACCCTGCCGTTTCCTTGTGATTGCAGCGCCAGCCTTGTCACCCCTGCACTCTTATTATTGATGGTATTCCTCCACCCCCTCCAACCCCCCCCAACACACACGCGCACACACACATACACCGACAATGCAGTCAGATGAATGCATATCCTTCTGCCTGCACTTCTCAAGGACCCCTGAAGGATAAGGAGGGTCTGTCTGAAGATTTCACTGACCTTCCTATTCTGACAGACACGCACACACACACACACACACGCGCACACACACACATACAAAGCACAGACGCACACTCACACGTACACTGCCAGGTCACACACAGCGTCCATATGCTTTCTCTGACCTTAATGGCTGACCTGCCCTCCGTCCCTCTTTAGCTTGCAAAGAACAAAATATTGCTCACACACACACACCTACAAACACACACACTTGAGGACACGCAGAGCAAGGGATCAGCCACACTTCAAACAATTTGAGCAAAATCAAAAGAACACCACTTTTCAAAGGCGGCTGCTACGTATCCGTGGCAGCCGCCTCCATCTCACCGGCTCGCTATCTATCTCTCGCCCTCTTTCTCTCTCGCCTTTCCTGCAACGTTTTCGCTATTCTGCTTTCAAATTTCCGTTCGTAAATCAGCCGGCGGACTCCTCCCCCTCACCTGGCTCCAGGGATTGTGGGTAGTCCTGAGGTGGCTGCCCCTCGCCGCGCTCGCTCCCCCTCTCCAGCCCTTTGGAGAGGTGCGACGGCGCGGGGCTGAGGGCCGGGGAGCGTGGCGCCGCCGCGGCCGGGCTGGGCGCCGGCGTCAGCGGGTTGGGCGGGTGCGGTCGCCTGGACGGGGAGTGGTAGCAGGGCGACTGGCGGCTGGCGGGACACACCCCTGGAGACGGGGTGGACGTCTTGGGCGGAGGAGGGGTGTGTGAGAAGGGTTTGGCTGCGTGAGAGGACACCGTGGTAGAGGAGGAGGAGGAGGAAGAGGAGGAAGAGGAGGGGGTCCTGGACGCCGAAGGAGAGCCTTCTATCGTGATAGCGTGCTCCTCGTGTTTCCTCTGCAGAGATAATAATCAAAAATCGTACTTAAATATCAATCATCAAGTGTAAAATATTAATGAAAATGTGCTGAATTTTGCGCGATACATCATCTTAAGCAATACACGGAACAAAGGGGTTTGGAGAAAAGTGCTGAGAGATCCACAAAATATCACTCACTAAAAACAAAAAGCAAAAGGGAGAGAGAGAAAAAGGAAAAGGAAAAAGCACTGGCTTGGCCACACTGTGTCATTACAAAATCTGGCAACCAAGGGTTGCAAAACCACACCATGTCTGTTAATCAATGAAAAACGTTGGCAATAGAAGTCATTACATTAGATAAATATTACTAAATACACTTTTCATGCTTTTTTATGTGCTTTGTGTTAAGAAATCAAGCTGTATTCAAACTCTGGATTGGTGTTGCGGTATTCCGCAAAGATAAAACTTGGCGTGAGATCTCAAAAATTTCCACATGTCCCAATTCCCGTTTGCCCACTGTTTCACAACGACAACGTGAGCGCCGTTGCGTAAGTTGGAGTGTTAAACGCATACTGAATGTCACAGCCAATTTTAAAATAAGTGATATTTGATGTGACTGATGTGGCCAGCAAAAAAATTAATAATCAGTAAATACGACTACTACTAATAATAATAATATAAAGAAAAAATTAGGCAAATATTCAGACTGCAGGATCGTATTTCTATTCTTGCTCCCATCCGACACATCTGACACATTAAAACGTCAATCTTCTGAAAAAACCCTTCTTCACTGCACCTGTCCTAAGGAATGGCGCTGCATGGCATGGTGCTCCATGGCTCGCTGCTGCTGCAGGGCGTACAGCTCCTGCTGTCGTAGGAATGAGGAGCGGGAGTAAACCGGGTGGTGCTGCAGGTGAGGAGGGGGGCCCCGGCCCCCGTACACAGGAGGCCACAGACCAGACTGCTCCAGGACATCTAGACGGAGAGAGATTTGAAGATTTGTTCATATAAAGCAACAATATGTAACTATTTTACCATGAACAATCAAATGGCTCCACATCACACAACACCAGCTGTGTTGATCACGTGTGACGTCAGCGACAACTTTAAGTGTCCGTACAATCACATTTTTTCTCAAACATTTTGTCACCTTTTCACAGCGTTTCTCTCCCATTTGACTATTGTGGCAGCTTTTCCGCTCAGATATCAACATTGGACTGTGCACCAGCATCTTCCAATTTCCTTTCTGGGCAACAGAGGTTTCTTGGAGAAGTTGCATAGTGTAGCTTCAATATAGAAAGGGCAGAATTGAGTGCCATTGGCCGAGAGCAACACCTCCTCAAAATGCACGCTCTGCAACCTCCATTCACATTCTTCTTAATTAAATTTCACAGCCTGTTTGCAAAGAAGCATTCGCGCGCGCACACACACACACACGCACACACACACACAAAGATATACGCGCTCTATTCTCTCCCAAAGCATGCACCAAGATGCACGGTGCAACCCTTAACGCTGAGGAGCGTCCACATTGTCTCGCGAACATCGACGCAAAAAAAAGAAAAAAGAAACGCCCCTCGACATGCCAGCCCGGCCCGGCAAAACCAGTGCTGCACCGCAAGAGAGATGAGCGTCAGTTAAAATGGTTTGCATAATGCTGGGCACACGCTGAGGAGGGCAATGGAAATAGCTGCTCCCATTAACGAAGCCATAAAACAAAGTCGCACTGACAGAGGGACTTAGTTGAGCATTATATTATGATTAGCCAATGATACTAAAACTCTGGGAGAAAGAAACGGCGGCAGCTTTGATGGGGGGGGCACGGAGGGGCGCTGGCAGGGGTGGTAAGTACGCAGTGTGTGTGTGGCGCCGCTGTGAAAGGATGCTTATCCGTACCGAGGTGATGGTGAGGACCGGGTTCTGTGGGAAGAACCACCAGCGGGGAGTTGGGGTCCTGGGTGAGCGAGCCCAGAACGGGCTGCAGAGGGCTGGGTAGGCCTGGCGGGAAGCTGGCACTCATTCCAACATGGCTCAGACCTGTACAAAAAGCCAATTGAAGTTGACATTTAAATACATAAAGTCATGGTAGCAAAGTTGGTGTTCAAGAAGACCTCAACCTCGAGCAGCGATTTTTTAAAAACAGAAAAGACCACAGGCTTTCTTGTGGGACGATTAAAACTAGAACTGGTGCTGAACAGTTGGATGGCTGTTCAGAGTGGTGGGCTCTCTACAGGTCACTGACTTTGAGGTGAATGCTCGATACCAAGAGATATCAGGTAACCCTTTATAATAAGGGTACGTTAAATACCATTAGCGGTAATGCAATAATAAGCATGAATGGTGAATAGGCTGTTTGTGATGAAATCCCAATGAAAATATAAGTGGAAATGATTTGGGAGAGTTAAAGCAGTATCAATAACATCTGCAACCGCTTCCCAAAGATGGAAATCAATCAATTTAACCAGTTAATCAACCAACCAATCATTTAAGACTTTTATTGTTCCGCATGGCATTATTGTAAGAATTAGTTAATTAACACCTTATTTTACCATTATATAACACCATTAGCTGATTTAGTTAACCCATTAGTTAAGAATCAAATAGGTGTTAGTTAATGCTTATGACTGTATCAACTATTGTTAATCAATGAAGCCTTATTGTAAAGGTTCAAGAGAGTGTGATGGACAATTGTCATTTATAGGCCTTAAGCCAAGGTGTTCGCCATTTTTAGCACTTGGCGTCATGATTGATGAAAAGAAACTAAGCCAAAGCAAACCTTCAGCAATTAAAAAAACAACAACACATGAACGGACGGATGATGCAGAAGCATTGCTCTGCCACTCACCATACGAGTGTCCCATCCAGAGAGAGGGACTCCCTGTCCTCTGTATCCAGTGGTGGTGAGCCGAGTGAGCGTGTCCGGCCGGGTCGGCGCCCAGCTGACCGGCGCCCCCGGGGACCAAAAGGTGAGAGGTCAGGTCGCCGTGGCAACTGCTGGAAGGGTGGATCCTGGCAAACTCCACGCGGTCCTTGCTTTCCCTGTGGTGACGATAGGCAGAGGGGGGGCGAACTTGGTCATTATCTTTATTATCCCCCTTATTGTCGCCGTCATTTACGATCATTATCTTCATCCTTGTCATCTTCATTACCGCCGCCACCATTATAATCATCGAGAAAGGGAAATGTGACGGCAACAGGGATAGCCATCATCTTCTGCCCCATCCATGAGTTCTCATTATATGTTTTCTTCCCTTAATATGACTACATAATAAGAGCCCGATACTTCAGACGTATTCATATTAGTCCCCATAACATTAATGCACCGCAGCTCCTCTCAGAGAGAAAGACAGAAAGAGAGAGAGAGAGAGAAAGAGAGAGAGAGGGGAGGGTGCAGAAATACCACATCAAAGGCTGAGAAGAGTAAATGGAGTGAGGGGATGTGAGGGGATGAGAGAGGGGAGAAGCAGAGCGTCAGTCTGAGAGAGAGAATAAAAGAGCCGCAGCTTATCAGATGAGAAGAAAAAAATTAATAGATGGTGCGACGTGCATGTCGTTGAGCCTGTGCTCGTGTGCGTTTTTCTTTTTCTTTTTTTCTGTAAGCCGGAAAAAGTACCTGATGATCATTTCTCTGTCTCTGTCCAAGTGATGAAGGCCGAGCTGCTCCTCCGTCATCCTTTTCCTCTCCTCCGCCTCCCGGCCGAGAGGATACATCGGCCGCGACACCCCTGAAAACAGATGACGCAGCGTCAAAACTGTCTAAAAAACCCCACCAAACGACTCGCATTTCTATTGTTTCAGATGCACATATTCAGATTTTACTGCATGCTAGAAATCAGATGACTCTTGCATCCCCAGAAGAGGGATGTGCGGTCATTCCTGGATGAAAAACCGACATCAAATCAAACCAAATTCCCACTGAAAGCACATGATTTTGATGATTTGGGTGAGCTGAAACCTTGCTGGCAAAGTTTGTTTGGAGTCCCCAATTAAGACCAAAAAGGACTGATGGATACGGGATTCTCCAGCTTCAGATGGAAGGAGTTTTCTACTCACTTTTCCCCGCACGTCGCCCCGAGCACAGAAATAACATTAATTGACTTTCAGTGGACGGAGCATAAATGATGTCTGACCTTTCATGCTGGGCAGCACCCTGCCTTGTCTGCTGTGTCCAGGGGGGTTGTCTGGGGAACGATGGGGGGGCCTGGCGACGGCGACCGCAATTCCCACCGGAGGCTGTCGCACCTCCCCCTCCCCCGCCTCCCCGGCCTCCTTCCCGCCTTTGTCAGCTTTCTCGCCCTCGTTGGCCGAGCCGCGGCGAGGAGGCAGCGCCTGCTTGGAGGGGTCCTGCGAGGAGGTGTTGCTTTTGCCTCCTCTGTCCCCGTTCTCCGATCTCTCCCCGCCCTGCTTGAGGCAGCCAAGACCACCAAAGGGGCTCCGCTGGGGCAGCAGCATAGGCTGCTGGGAGCTGTAGTTCATTAAATTCTTCATAGCGCTGACCTCCCCCTCGGAGATGTGTGATGAGGGGCGGGACAAAGGCGGTGGCGGCTGAGAATGGGCCTGGTTGTGGTCAGTGTTTGGGGCTCTGTTGCTGAGCCCTCGCATGTCACTGCCGCCGACTGATGCATGATGGGAAGCTTTCCTCTGGTCTTCTGGCTGGCCCCCGCGAGCGCCCCAAGACGCTGCTGTCTGACCTCCGTCTCTCCCCCTCTCTTCTGTGCTTGCTCCGTGGCTGCTGTGCTGCTGGTGCCGTATCCTAGCAACCTTTTGTCCCTCCCTCTGAACTGCCGCCCCCGACCTCACCCTACCATCAGGATGAGGACCTGATTGCGAACAGTCCCTGAAGGGAGGCGTGCTGGCACCAGGGCCGTTCTTGGACACACCCTGCCCGGCGCCGAGCTGCGTGCCCTGGGAGTCGGGCGGCAGCGCGGGCCGGTAGAAATCGTCCACGATCTCCACATCTCGGACAGACGAGGACGTTTCCAGGCTGCAGGACCGCATCTCAGATTGGGGGTTGGAACCGGCTTTGTGGAAGTGCTGCGCCTGTTGGCTCCAGTCGGGGGGTTTGTCGGCCTTGCCGTATCCCAGCTGCTGCAGGTGCGGTTGGGATTTGTCCTTCCTCTGGCAGCTACTTAGTCGACTAAGGTGATGAGAGGGGCTCTCATAAGACCCCTCTTCGTTCTTGTCGTCTCCTTTTCTCCCTCCTCCTCCCCCCGCCCCGCGGCAATCCGGCGCTGCCAGATCTGCCAGCGGCCCAACCGAGGGGACATAAGTTGGGCCGCTGACTTTTGCCTCCCTGCCAGACCCTCCGGATGTTGACGCCGGGTCCTTCGAGGCTGCCAGGGCAAGGGGGGGAGGGGGGCAGTAAAACTCAGGATGGGGGTGATGGTGCGGGTGGTGCAGCCAGCCCCCGGTGGAACCCATGTGCAAGGCATGAGGCGGGGGCGGCGGAGGGGGAGGAGGAGGCATGGAGTAGGAGGCCACGGAGTGCGGGGTGGGAGGCGCCAGGATGGCGGTTGCCGCGGCGGCCGCACCTCGTCTCATACATTCAGAGGAGGAAGACGAGGACTCGCTGATCCTCATCTCCCCGTTTATGGGTCCGTCCTTGTAGCAGCGCCTGACACCCACAGACGGGGGTCTACCAACTCCGCCACCGCTACAGCTGCTCAGCGTCCCCCCCTTTCCACCATTCTCTGCCCCGGAACCGCCAGACAGTTTACAGGCACTCAAATGTTTCGACCCCGGACCGCCCGGGTCGCCGTCTCTGTGGTCCTTGTGGCGCTCCAGAGGGTGTCTGTGGTCCTCCTCTCTGGCCTGGGGTGCGAGGTGAGGCAAGAGGGAGTGGTGAGGGTGGGGGTACGCTTGGTGATGGTAGCTGGTGGGGGTGGTCCCGGGGCTCGTCTGGTGAGGGTGGTGGTGGTGGAGCTGGTGCTTGTCTTTGCTCTCCTGGTGCCGCTCCTTGCTGCTGGATCTCTCCTTCTCTTTGGAGACCCCCTTCTCAACCATGTCCTTGGTGTTCTTCCCGCCTCCCCCACCCCCTCCTCCCCCGCCATTGTCCGTCTCTCTGCTGCAGGACCCGAGTGGATGGCCGGGAGCGGTCCTGGCGAGGGGAGGAAGGCTGTGATTGGTGGAGAGCAACGGCGGCTGGGGAGGAAGGCCTCTCAGATAGAAGTGATCTGGGAGGAGGAGAAGAGGAGGATTAAGGAGGGTAAAAAATGTAGAAATCTAATTGTTGAGGTTTATTTATACGGTATATCTCATTGAGATCAAAGGAGTCACACTGGTGCAGTTCATTACATCCAACATTCTGGTCAAGACCACATGAGTCGAGACCATGACTTTACCAAGACCAAAGGGTACCATGACCAGGAACATATACATCAAAGAAAGACGAAGAAGAAGAGTTTCTTTTTTAATTCAATCAACTTCAGCTACAACAACAATAGCCTCCGCATTATCTTCATTGAAGCAGCACAATGCAACGAATCAGCAAAGGTATTTTTCGTATATTATCTGGAAAATAGCTCTTATTCTTGCCTTGAGAACCCTGAGTCCATGTTGCTTGGTGCATAGGCAGCTACTTCCACTCACTTCTAGCAATTGAGGCTTTTTTTTGTTTCTATCCCAAAATCATATGTGGATTTATCAGGTGAATGTGGCTGTGAAGTTGACCAAAATCAGATGAACACATTTAATAAGAAGGCAGAGGCTGCAACTTGGCGGAAATAATCAATCTACCAATAACTGGAAGTTATTGGTTGGTGTCAGTGAGGAAAACTAGACTCTGACTCGCCACGGATGAAGCCATTTATAAAAAGTCATATGACAGTTTTTCATTCTGCTACACTCGCGCACAAACATATACACCAGCACCTACCTTTTTGAGTTTCATAGAAGCGGTGCTGTCCATAGAGACCGTTGCTATGGTGATCCAGGGGACTCATGGGGAGAAAAGGAGAGGCAAGACTTCCTGAATAGCTGGGGTACCCTGTCAGAGGGAGGGAGAGTGGGGGGAAGAATTGATGTTTCTGTGCAGCTTTGACATTCAGCAGCCCTCTAAACAAACAGTTTATTTCTACAATCTATCATGAAATGGGGCCATTTTTGAAAACACAGGCAAGGGGGGGGGGGGAAATATGGCCAGTTAGTGCTACTTTCACCATAAATGCACTTTTGCACAAACACGCCACATGAGTTGACATTATTTACAGTGGACAAAGTGGTGACAAAAACCACAGCCGACAGCTACTGCCAAGTGTTTGCAGCTTTTAACAGGATGGAATTTGCTCGTCTACAAAACACATTTTCCCAAACCCAAGACAAATAGTACGAACCATCGCAACCCCACCCCCCCCGCCTCCCGCCCCCTCCTTTAAGCACACACACTCAGTCCTCCAAGGAGGTCACTGGGAGGTAAATGGTCGTTCCACTCTGTTCCTCGTCTTCAAGGACATTGAACTACAGGATGGGATGGAGGAGGAGGTCTATGGTTTCGGTGGTTGTGTTGACGTGGTCGCGATGGATGTCGGCTTGGTGCGAGGGGTCGCTGTGTTTGCTGCTCGAGGAAGGCGGGGGAGGGGGCTGCTGTTTTTAGTTTTTTTTTTTTTTTTGCCCGGATTAAAACAGCAAAGTCACGGCAGTGCACACGCAAACACACACACACACACACGAAGCACACATCACGTTACAGGGCCAAAAGGTTTGGATCGTGTGTGTGTGTGGGGATGTGAGTGTGTGTGTTCTCCAGCAGCTGGTTTCATGCCCCACAGAGTGTCCTTGCCGGCCCGTTAATTGGCAGCCGTTAAAAGT
>CAESWR010000103.1:608867-619705 GCA_903171835.1 Mullus surmuletus | reverse complement strand
TCCTTCCTTTCCTCTTTAAAGCGACATTTTAATGCCACTTTTCCAAGCTGTTCTCTATTATAATAATAATAATGATGATAATGATAATAAAATGTATTTGTAGAGCACTTTTCAAAACAAGGTTACAAAGTGCTTTACATGGACATATGCAAGTGAAGTGCCGATACACACAAAACAGAGGCACGTATAAACCCAACGTGTCCCACCAAAGTGACTGGGGCGAGGAGAAACTCCCTATTGGGAAGAAACCTTGGGCAGATCCACGACTCGGGGTGGGCGCTCATCTGCTTAGACCGGTCAGATTAGCAGACAGACAATTACAAAAAACAAACACTGCAGATTGAGGACAGGAGACAGGTGAGGTAAGCAGGATCATAGAGGAGACTCAAAGGCCAGGCGATAGAGGTGAGTTTTTAGCTGGGTTTTAAAGGAGGACAGTGAGTTCGCCAGTCTGAGCTCCTTAGTGTTGTTCTCGTATGTTTGGCTGCCTCCCAGTAGACACTGTGATATCTGCACCTGACCACGTCCCTAACCGTTCACCCAGGGGCACGGGCCAGTGGAGCAGCAGGCTCGGTTCCCATCCCCCAGGCTTCTTGCCGCACGTTGGCCAATAGATACAATAAGATCTTATTTCGAACAAATATAGGTTTTATTTGTGAGACTGTGATGCCTTCCTGCACATATATCAGCTTATAAAAATGCACATTCCCTGAGCTTTTATCAATAGTGTTCTATAAAGGCACCTGTCCGCTTCGATGCCAGTTGAATTAACATAAAATAATGAAAAATGGTATTGCTTCATTAAGCAGGGCCTGTGTGTGTGTTATTCACTGCTGAGTTCACATTCACGACATTCGTGGAGACAAAATTTAATTATTTGTATAATCGATTATAAAATCAGATCAGAGTGTTGTATCACTATGAGTTTATTGGCTTCATTTTTTGTTATTTTGAATAACGATATAATTACATTATAATTACATTGATTTCTGAGGCCCACTCAAATTTCAATAAAATATTAATCACAAATGTACATAAATACATTAGTAATTGTTGATGTCAAATACGTGGACAGAATATTTTGTATTCAGCAGGATCACAAATGACCATTAAACTGTATCTCTAACAGATCAAAAAAAAAAAAAGATTAAAAAAAGATCTTTCCCAGTTGGTCCTGGTATATTGGCAAGTGGGTCTATATTGCTGCTCGGCTAAATGTGTGAGAATTAATCATCATTCTGTTCTGTGTCTATTCAAAAATTGTAACTATATTTATAGCTAAGGATGAAAAAATGCCATTTCCCTACCAAAGATATCGGCCTTGAGGTGTTGAGATACAGAAAATGGGAACACTTCCACCAATTAGCACCTGTACATTCAAAGTGAGAACATGGTTGTTAATTTCTGCAGTTGCCTCTTTCACATGCACACACACACACACACACACACGCCTTCAGATTGTAAAGCTTCAGCACCCAACATTGCTTTTCTTGTAATTAACTATAAGGTGCAAGTTGACATTGTTGATCATAATAATTAAAGCTGCACACAATCAGTACTTTACTCTTATACACCCCCGGAGAGCAGACAAATATTCTGATTAATTAGAATGGGGGGATAAAAAGAGTAATGTTGCACATTGCTCGGTTGCAGCACAAACTACACCCTCATAATGTAACATTAAAAAACCTTAAAAAAACAATCGGCCAACAGCCCTTGCTGTGGGACATTCGCCATGCGTAGCAGAGCAAGCCTGGATCCTGACAACTTCCTTACGATCAGTGGTTGCTGTTTGTTGATAAAAATAATCTTAACGCAGCTACGTCGAACACTTCTGTTAACATCTAAACTTGTCTCTTCTGTTGCAATTTTCCTACCGTCCCTAATTATGTCACAATACAGTACAATGATGTTTGGCTGCATCCCACTGGAATTTTCCCTTCACCATCAGCAATCAGAGTGGGTAAAAATGTCTGCAGAACTACCGAAATTAGAATAAAATGTGTCTGTTTGGATCATTGCACATATCGCTTGAGTATTAATATCACCACAGCTGTGCATTCATTCATTACTTCTGTGTTTTGTCCTCGGCCCACTGCTGCAGAGCATTCCTCATTGAGATTTTTCTGACAAAGACGCCGATTTGGCTGCACGCAACCAGGGAATCTTCATAATTTAATGGTGTACGTTACATGGCGGTTTATTTTTCGACGAGCTGAGCAAACGTCCACAAATGAGCGATTCGTCGAAGTTTAGCTTTCTGCCTTTGTCATTCTGCAGTGCGGGATCGTGCTGGGGACTCTCCTGCTGTTCTCCTGCTCGTGGATGACCCACAAGTCCTGCATGTTTCTGGTGCACACGGCCAGCAACACCAAGCGAAGGACGTATGCCGGGTTGGGTAAGAAGAAGCGGTTGTCATCGACACTCGTGGTATTCTATGTTTATTCCACACGGGAAGGCAAGGTGGTTTTGGAAATACCCCTGCGTCTGACAGGAAACAGCTTTTATTTTTGTTACGCAGCAACCTCTGCTTTCAACAGGATGAGGTTGTCGGCGAACGGCTCTCGTGGCCCGCCATGACTGGATGGCGAACGATTGGGTTTTCGGTCAAATCAGACCCGCCTTGGCCCGAAATGATGCAGACGAAAAAAAACTTTTCAAGCTTTTGTTGGAACGGAGAGATGATTAGAACGGAGAGAGATTGTTCCAAGTGGGTTTGCCATCTGTTTGTTCACACTGGTGCCCACTCTGTCATCCGCAGCCTTCCACGCTTACGGGAAACCAGGGAAGACGCTGGTGGAGACGAGGCAAGTCTTATTCATGAATGTTTTACGAACATAGATGATCAGAAAAGGTGATACCAAATAGGTTTTCTGGGTGGACGAAAATGATATCCGGATATACAGTATGTTGGGGGATTTTGAAGCTAATTTGCCGATATCCTTCAATGTTTATTAATTTACCTTATACCTAAGCATTATACTAACCACACAGTTGGACTACGGGGTAGAGAAAAAACTTGTTAACGTCAATTACTTTATCTTCGAAACAACTCTCCCTGATATTATCCTGCCCACCCCTATTAGGTTTATTTACACCCCTATTATTAATAACATTTCACGTCTCTCTCCGTCTCCACATCTTTGCAGTATGATCGGTCTGATGCTGGGGACATGCATCGCCTTCTACGTCGTCATCGCTGATTTGGGCTCCAACTTCTTCGCCACGCTGTTGGGTTTGCAGGTTGGAGAGCATTTCTGAAGTTTCTACAGCTCCCTAACAGGCCAAGAAATCCAATTATCTATATGCTGCAAAATGTCTAAAATAAGGTTCTGGCAACACTTACAATTTGATTTGGAACTTGATAAGAAAAAGAGGTGCCCTAAAGTTGTATATCGGGAGATGTTTGAGTTGTATTGGAAGTTGATAATTGTTTCTGCTGCTCTTACTTTAGTGCAATAAGATCTAGCTAAAGGAAAACAATTCAATTTTGGCACTTAGTGGTGAAGGTGTTAGTATCACACCGGAGGTGAGCTTCCATCCAAATAAGAATGAAAATGTAAGATGTGTTGTTGAAACGCTCACAAAAGCAGTTTTTATCTTGCTTTTCAAACACTAAAATTAGAAGTAAAAAGTTCTCTGTCTTGAGTTTCGTCAACAAAATAGGGTAAAGTTGGTATTTTACTAGGGCTGTCCTGATACAAACTTTTCACTTTCCATGCGATACCGATATTGACCTTGAGTATGAGAGCCTTGAGTATTGGCCGATATCCATCCTCTACGATATCAGCACGAATCAAACTTACTTTTATGACTTATTTTGTAGTACGGAATGTTAGAAAAGGCTTGATCAAGTGATATTACTTAAACAGAGAACAATAGTCAACAACAGTGGGTATAGACACAGGAAAAACTGACACTCCTTGGAAGTGCTGGAACAGAGTCTGGAATGGACACAAAGTTGACAAATTGTCTCCTGCCGCCTCTCGCCGCTGTGCAAAGGTGACAGGCAGTTTCCGCGTGCTGCTGCTGATCGCCGTGTCGCTGTTAGTCGTGCTGCCCCTGAGCCTGCAGAGGAACATGATGTCCTCCATCCAGTCCTTCTCCGCCATGGCTCTCATCTTCTACACTCTCTTCATGTTCACGGTGAGGGCCACCTCCACACACACGCATGCACACACTTGTTGCATGCCGCATTTGCCGCCGTCTTACAGTCAATACGCATGACCTGTTTTGATGTGTTTGTTACTCTGACAGCTAAAGTTGCATCCGGACAGAGCAATATGATAAACTGGATGATTATCAGCCTGAGGAAGATGATTTTTCATCGTAGTAACAGAGGGCAGTTCCCTTCACAGCACCTGAGTGTAATGATCCCAATCAAATAGTGGCAGGGTCCGGGTTTCTCAAAGCTCTAGAACCATAAAGTCTCCTTAAGGCTCATACAAACAAGCTGCCAGTTTCATGAAGCGTTTGGAGCCTACGAAGTTATGAACAAACAAAGAAGTCCTGAGAGTGGCAGGGGGCGATTTATAGGTCTTGCTTGGTCCGTCCGTCCACCTATCGAGTTTATCTATTTAACTTTCTATCTGTTTCTAGCCTATCTGTCTGCCTATCTACATATCTAGTCCATCCGTCCCTCTACCTACCTATCTCTCTGTCTATCTACCTATCTAGTCTTATCTGTCTCTCTACCTACCTAAACTTCTGGATATCTGTCTGTCTACCTACCTGGCTATGCGTGTCTTATCTATCTACTTATCTAGTCTATCTATCTACCACCTACCTATCTACCTACCTATATAGTCTACCTATATACTGCCCGTCTGCCTACCTGCCTGCCTGCCTGCTTACCTACCTACCTACCTACCTACCTACCTACCTACCTATCTCACGGGTTATTACGTGATGAAAAGAACTTCATCAGGATTATTCCTGAATCAATCTTACTTATATGATGGAGGACGGAATGGCTTTTGTATTGAATTGTTATTAACCAGCCTGTGATTGAGACAAAGAACTTTGAGAAAACGCCCTTTTGTAAGCACTTCTCGTTAGTTACAACGTTGTATGTGAGCCCCTTCCTCGATAAAGTTCCATAGTTATCAAGAATACTGACCTTGCTAACCAGCCATATTTACTATGAGTACACCTAAATTAACTGTGTTTTGAATGCTTGTGTTTTTCCTAACCACTGAGTTATTTTCGAATCCTGTGCATTTAAAGGTGGTCTTGTCCCTCTGCCTGTTCAGATGCAACGACAGATAAAGCCTGCGGAATAACTCAGTGGAATTGACTCTGATTTTTGTGAATGTGGTTTTTTGATGAACAGCCGTTTCCGTTAATTTCTTGTTGCCTCCATTGATTAGAAATGTGCTCCTTGCCAGTGCGATGCTTCTTAAAGGGCAAATCTGCACTAAATCACATCAGTGGGAAAACAATTGCTGCGCTGCTCTTTAGCAGACCCCCCCTCTCACCCACTCACCCCCAGGGGAGGAGACACCACTTTCAAAATGACTGTTTTTTTTGGCCACTTGAGAAATTGAAACGCCACCAGTGCAAAGCGGATGGAGGTCAGTAATCGCAATTACCGCTATTGCTGCCCCCCCCCCCCCCCACCCCACCCCCCACAGCATTTTTTCTGAAAAGATATCGAGACAAGTTTAAGTGTAAGAGCAGTTGAGCAGCAGTTTTCTGACTGGTGTGATTCAGCTGGTTTGCACTTTAAACACACAGGTATTGTTTATATGTGTGTATATGTGTATGTTCTAACTGTATTGCTGACCTGCACTCTTGCTTCCACAGCCTCACCCGTGACATGACTCTTTAGTTTTGATAGCACGGCGATAACAAGTGGAATTTTTTGGTTGGCGTGTGTCTGGCTTTATGTCCAAGGCTGGCCTGGCCTGGCCTGGCCCAGCCTGGCCCAGCCTGGCCCAGCCCAGACCCCTCCTAACCCTCTAACACTGACAAATCTCCCTCTCCCCTCTTTCCCTCTACACCCCTCTCCTTTCTTCTCATACCTGTTTTCCCCTCTTTTTTTGTTTCCCCCTTATGTCCTGCTATCCCCTCTTTCTTGCTTACACCCCCCCNNCCCCCCCACCCCCTACTCCCTGCACCCCCCTCCCCTCTGTCCCACTGCTCTCTCTGCTGCTGGTGCTGTAGATAGTGTTGTCGTCACTCCGCTACGGCATAATCTCGGGCTCCTGGGTGGAGCAGGTACACCTGTGGCGCTTGAAGGGCGTCATTCAGTGCCTGCCCATTATCGCCACAACCTTCTGCTGTCACCCGTAAGTAAACCCTTGGAAACCCACCCCACCACCCCCCTCCTCGAGTGTAACGCCACTGTAAGTAAGGGCAGTGGAGGAGGGGTGGAGCCTGAGGATTCCCCAGTCCCTGCCCTGCTTCTTGACGCTCCTCCTCCTCCTCCTCCTCCTCCTCCTACCTTCTCACCCACCTCAAACCCTCCTGCCTACTCATCCTCATTTTTTTCCACCTTTTATTCGGGTTTGGTCTGCGCCAAGAGTGTGTGACTGCGTGTGTATGTGTTTTGGTGGCAGTAGTAGTGAGGCGGAGGGGGTGTAACGTAGTAGTGTTTTGACTCTTTCATCAGATAACGGAAGGAGCAACACGTTGAAAACAGAAAAGCTGTGACGTCGCCGGCATTCAGACGCAGCTCTCTTTGTTTCCATTCATCCACTCACTTTTATTCAGTCCGTCACTCTGGTTTTGTCGCCATGACGGTTTATTTTGTTCAGTGTGGGGGGGTTTCTGGTTTCTGTGCCACTTTCTTCAATTTCTCTGATGTTTTTCTCTCTTCATTCATTACTCTCGATTTCCATCAGTGAGCCCTCGGCATGGGAGAAGCCCCCATCCCCGCCCCTGTCCCGTCCACCTCTCTTGTCTTATGTGCTCTTCCTCCACTTTTTGTGTTCGATTTTTGGTTTGGGCTGTAACTCCTCCTACCCCCCTCCCCCTCCCCCACCTCCTTCCCCTTAGATGGTGCTGTCCTCATTCAGACATGGGCTGCTCAGCGGCTGGTGGCTAGGGCAGGTCAATATGGTGCGCTGGGAGGGTGTGTTTCGCTGTCTCCCCATCTGTGGGATGGCCTTCGCCTGCCAGTCGTAAGTACTCCACCCGTCCCACCCCCACCCCACCACCACCACCACGCACGGGACTGTGTTCTTGAAACTGTTGTCAAACAAGCACGTACGACTCAGGAACTTCTGAATATTTGACAGTGAGATCGTGCACTGGGCAAACAAGGGGGGCTTCTCCACCCTTTCGCACCTGTCGTCAGGCGCATCTGCTAATGCCGCATGCAGAAGATGCTGTGCATGGATTTTTCGCTCTCATCATCTAGAGCCACAGGGGAGGGCTTGGTGTTGTGCACAGAGATACACGGTTTATGGTGGAGATGAGGTGGGACGGTTTGGAAAGGGTTTGTTGCTGCTACAGATTTCTTTTTCTTCTTTCGTTATCATGGCCATGGGTTTCACAATCAACTACCATTCTCGTACCACCATTGGCTCTGGTTATGAGCTGTTTTTTAATCTAGCCACACTCGTCCCTACACACTGCTTTTGCTCTCAGAAATCGCTATCTCTCTATCGCATGCAGTTTGCTCATTATTGAGACACTACTCATGACACTACTCTGTCATCACAGTGCGTCCTGAATGCTGCTTTATCCATCGCAGGCGTGATACGCAGTTGATTGTGGGTTAAAATGTCCTGGATAGCACGCTGGCTTGCAAACTGAAAAATCCAACCGGATGTAGCAGGTCATCCTGGTACTTAAAGTATACTGCATTTCACATACTATATATTCGAACATGCTTGCGTACTAAATAGTAGGGTAGTACGGATATTGGAATGCAGACTCCATTCAGCCATAAAAGGAAAGAAAAGAAAACAGAAATCCTGAATTTAAAATTAGACACCCACCTCTAAGCTTCAGCAATGCGGTTTCTACGGCTACCTGTCTTTTTCATCTGTGATTAATTAGTTTCTCATACATTGGTTATTTGTTGACAGTAAAGATAAAAAAAGGGTCATTTGGCACCCTCAGAATACATTTGCATCGAGCAATATCTCAATACATGATTGACGATTCATTCCTATATATTTTAGGTACACACCATGAGCGTTTTCATGCCGTCTCTTTTCGTTCCATTAACCTCCCACCGTGGTGACCACCGAGATAACCCCGCTATATTTCAATTCTCACCGCCTAATCAGAGTTCCCTCTCCGATATACATTATTCATTATCCATTCTCACCCATCTGCATGCTGTCACTGGCTCCTCTGTCCTGTCCTCTCTGCTTTAGCACTTGCTCTGGGTCGGTGGCGGTTTGAGTGGGTGAAGTGTGTGAAATCCCTAAATGGGATCCTGGACTCTCACTAGGAGTCTTGTCTTTGATTATGAGCATGAGGTGGGGAAAAGATGGTGGGCTGCTGTTCTGGTGAGGTCATTGAGGTCCAGATGTTTGGGTGGCGGTGTATGGGAGAGAGAGAGAGGGTGAGGTAAGGTACTCAAACGAGACTTTAATTGGTGTAATCGCACAAAGCCATCATAATATTATTGTATGGCGGGCGTTCATTAGAGCCATGCGCGCTCAGAGCAGGACGAAGCCGTGCCTGCTGCGCATTTGTGCATGTGCGTCTTGTGCGTCGGTTCCCACTCGCGGTGCTGCTGAGTGATATTTGGCAGGATGAGTTTTTGGCCTGCGGTCAGGCCGAGCGGGGCGGGCGTTCCGTTAGGTGGCAGGCGGCTTAAGCCAAAACCACTAATCAACACATTGGACCGCCGCCATCTCACAGACACACACTGATGTATTCACGGGCTGATTAAACAGCTCTCAGCACATTGGATTTTTATTACATTCGTGAAATGTGTTTACTTTCAGTTAAAACATTACTTAACATCGCCATTATGGCGGGATGGGAGCCGGCCCTTGTTGCTTTTTTGGCCCGAGTGTTTGGGAGAGAGCAAGGAGCAGTTATCTCCGGATAGAGGGACACAAGAAAAACATGTGCGGCGGAAAATGTCCCCCTGTGATGCTGCCGTCAGCAGGCTCTCGTTTAATGATATCATCTGCCGGCATACACACAAATACACACTTCCACGCATTCCCTGCCTGTCATATTTCCTCCATTTAAGGGCGGCGTTAGAACAAATAAAAACACATTAGCCCCTGAGTCAGGACTATTGAGTGACCATTAGATGCCTTCGCTCGCCACTTACAATATGCCGTTTTTATTTAACCTTGGCCGCGAGATTTACAGGTTTGCGGATTAAACAAGCGTCGAGGAATAGCGCCGTGGGACAGCGCTCGCTCATAAAACCAGAGCGTGTGAAAGAGAGACGGGCAAAGGGAGAACAAGAGGCAGAGAAAGTAACGGTTTCTCTCCCTCGCTCTCTCATTTTTTTTTTTTTTTACTTGTCTGTTTTTTCTTTTCATATATATGGGAGGAGAGAGAGAGAGAGAGGGGGGGGTAAAGCGAACGAACGAGCGAGCACAAAGAGTCTGCCAGGAAAGTTTATAATGCTCTAAAACCTGCCAGGCACTAGCTGTTAAATATAAGCCTGTAAATTCGCTGGTTAATGTGGCGATGGTCCCCTCCACACCCCGCGCATTCTCGCACAGCGCCGGACAGGAAAAGCGACGGAGAGACACGGGACACCTGGGTTTTTACGGGGTTTAACCTCAGCCAACCTTGACTACTGTCACCCATTCTGTCACACACACACACAAATGCGCACGATCTCAACACCCCCTCCACCTCCATTAACTGCCTGCCATCCCATTATTTCCATTTATTTCTGTTTTTAAACTGCCCTGTTCAATATTTGTGAAAAAAAGAATGAATTTATCAAGTTGTACGTAATTGCACACTGTGAGTAGCTTGTTGCATTCATGTGCATGTCGGCATGCGTGCATTTCCTGCAAAAATGGGTTTCAGAGGTCGAACATGACAGCAAATCCTTAAGAAACACTCAGTGTTAAGAAAGGAATTTTACCAAAAGTTATGTCCTCATCGCTTCTTGTTTTTTTCTTTTTAACAAACATTTTTAAAAGCTGCAATGCATCATTTATTAAGCAAAGCTGGCTCCTCCAAACACCATTAAGTAAAAAAAAAAAAAAGAACTATAGTTTTTGGGATTTTCTTGCATAAACAAGTTGGTTTCCAAATACTACAAAAAGTACAGTTAATCACACGTCCACACTCGTGAGCAAATCTGTCTTTTTCGACGAGAAGATGAAGTCGAAGTGAATTTGTTGCAGAAGACTGACTCGCAGTGTTGAAACTCTTCAACGGGCTAAATGGGCAAAAAGAAAAATCACTTGTCTGAGTAGGATGCCGACAAGGACGTGAGGAGAGTGATGCATCATTTGATTATTGAGTGGCACAAATGGGCTCCCATATGGCTGCTCATTAAAAAAAAAAAATCCACAGAGCAGTTACTGCGCCAAATGTTGAGCAAGTGAGACTTGCC
This sequence comes from Mullus surmuletus, assembly GCA_903171835.1. Taxonomy (NCBI): domain Eukaryota; kingdom Metazoa; phylum Chordata; class Actinopteri; order Syngnathiformes; family Mullidae; genus Mullus; species Mullus surmuletus. Next base: position 609,204 of record CAESWR010000103.1, on the reverse strand, counting down.
GCGCGGTATGTAGAGAGGCGTTCGAGCGGAGAGAAATTACAAGTTGTCTGATTCACAGAACGTGCGCGGGTCCTCGGTTGTCGCCAGAGTCCAGGTCACAGAAACTTCGCCCAGTAATGCAGACGGCACATGAATGCAAGAGTTCCAGTGTTTTGTTGCACTGTGTCATGTCGCACAACATGCAAGAGTGTGTCGGACCGTTTTCCCCCCCCCTTGCAGGCAGGTGCTGCCGACCTACGACAGCCTGGACGAGCCGTCCGTCAAACGCATGAGCACCATCTTCACCTCGGCGCTCAACGTGGTCACCATCTTCTACATCACTGTGAGTGGAAGTGAG
>CAESWR010000103.1:574530-586298 GCA_903171835.1 Mullus surmuletus | reverse complement strand
GGGGAGGCCGTCTGCTAGCGGATGCTGCGTAACGCCGGGGCAGCTAGCAGCCAAAGCTAACTCCGAGCTAACTAACCGAACAACCTTCCGCTTTCGTCTCTCGTCCGCTCCGCTGCTGACTTGCGGTTCCGACGAAGGAAAACCCGATTAATTAGCGAAAATGTACCGAAAAGTCGCCCCCCCACCACCACCACCGTGGAGCAGAAAGAGTCTTCAGGCACTGTGGTGTGTCACAGCGGCGAGCGGCGCCTTCGCTGGTGGCCGGAGTGAGCGAACGTTGAAGTTGAAGCTCCGCCCCTCTGTTTACATGACGTCACCGGAGCGGCTGCAACGCGGAAGCGGCTCGGAAGCGTCAACATGGTGAGTTTACTCTTCATTTCCTACGAATCGTTTATTGATTTTTGCGTAACGCGAGTTCATGTTGAGTTTTCACATCAAAGTGCTTTGTAACCATGGCGATTGTTTGCTTAAAGGGATAGTTTTTTTTGTGACATAAAGTTGTATGACAGGCATGTGTATGTATTGTTTACATCCTGTTTTATTTTATTTTCCTTCTCTTCTTTTTTTTATTCAGTATTTTATTTTCTTTATTGTCATTCGTATTATACCCGACTGCTGCTATGACAATATAATTCCCCTTAATTAATTAATAATGTACTCTATCTATCTATCTATCTATCTATCTATCTATCTGTCTGTCTGTCTGTCTGTCTGTCTGTCTATTTATCCTCACTATCAGTAATGTTCATCAGCAGTGTCTTTTTCCACTGGCTCTTACGGAGGGCTACCCGTGTGATACACGCTTTGACCTTTGAACTAGAATAGGTCAGAATTGACCTAAACTTATCTAAACTACATGTATAAACATGTTTTTTATTGGGGTTTTTTTTAAGATATTGTCATTTTCAAATCAAAGAGTGATTCAAAAAGCATAGCAACAGAATAGAATAACATGTTAGAACAGGCCTGTGGTCTTTGGGGGCTACCTGGTGCCCGCGGGCACCTCGTTGGTGACCCCTGGTCTAGTTTCTGGGGTCACATGGATAAAGCGTTTTGCTCCAAAAACAATATGCGTTCAAAAGAGTAATCCATTTGCATCACGAAAAAGTCTGACCTCGCAATCACCTGGTACTATTTTCCCTCCCTTCATATCAAGAGGAAGGACATTTTTTTATTAGAATGCACTGAAAATCCACGTAAATAATACTTATGACTTGAGAATTTGCTGTTATAATCTGTTTTATAATATATAATCTGTTCATTAAATATAACTGACCCGGAAAAAAGCATGAGATACAATCATCACCGCCAAAACATAAATAACTAAAATAAATCACAGCTCAAATCATGTTAACGCTGTTTATGCGCCCCCACAGGTGAGGGTGATACATCACTCCGCAGAGACCCTTCAAACAGCTTTGGTCTCGAATCATCCGGACTTGGTGCAACTTTACAGCAAGTACACACAAGGAGAACGGCATCTTCTGGAGCAGGGATTCAACCCAGGTCAGCCTGGTTCCCTCTTCCAGCCCATCACAGTGCACTCAGACTCCGACTGGATTCCCGCACAGCCGGAGGAGCACCAGGACTTCGAGAGCTTCTACAGAGACCCTGACCGGAAGACCCCCGATGCCCGCCACAGTACTATCTACATTCAGACCATTGGTTAGTGTCTGTCATTGGAGACTTCCCCGGATTTGAGATACACTTGACATCAAAATGAAACTAATTCAATGACGAGGGGTGTCCTGATATAACTTTTTCACTTCCGAAACAATACCGATATTGCAGCTTTAAGTATTGGCCAAAACCAATATTGATCCGATATCAGCACGAATCATACATACTTTTATTACTTATTTTGTAGTCTGGAATGTTAGAAAAGGCTTGAACAAGTGATATTACTCAAACAGAAAACAATCGTCAGCAACAGTAGCTATGAGAAAAACTGAACTACTTATTATGAACCAGTAAGTTAGTTATAGAATTGCTGGAGCAAGCAGTCCATACCAAGTCTGGTATGGACTGCTTGTAACCGCAGTGCTTATATCAGAGATTTCAGAGGCAGGCCAATATAATCCGATACAGATGCTGATATCGGATATCGGTCCAATATCAGCAAAAACAAATAATATTGCATGACAGTATCAGTATCAGTAGACAGTATCAGCTCGCGACACTCTTATCAATCAAACAAAACTTCTGCATGTTGTAGGATCCTTCGGAGAGGTGGGACCCCAGACCGACCAGTATGTGGAGTGGCTCAGAGAATACTGCCAAGCCTTCTTCTATGGGCTTACTGTCAAGTTGCTGCCAGCCGTCAAAGTTGCACAAACAGGCTGCTCATTCAGGATTAACAGGGATTCGCAGAACCTTCAGATTCTCACCGGTACTTTTGCAGTTTTTCTCAACACTTCTGCCCCACATTTCAACTGGGACAGCGAGCCTACAGTTAAAGGTCACGATAGTTTGTTCTTATCATTTGTGTCTTTTAAAATATAGGTGATGTACTACGCTTTCTGAAGAAGAGGAAGCCGCGGGATGCTTTCTGTATTGTGGGAATAACGATGATCGACCTCTACCCTGAAGAGTCCTGGAATTTTGTATTCGGGGAGGCGTCTCTCAGGAGGGGTGAGGTTTTCCTCATGTCCTGTAAGATCAGAGTTCTTGTCCTAAAAGATCAGAGTTCTTGTATGAGGCGTTTAGATGGGATGATATATTGTGCTTTGAGTGACCACTAGATGGTGCTGCAGTGAAATTCATCTGGGAGGGAAACCTTTGTTGGATGGCTTGTGTTTACCATGTTTGCAGGAATGGGTGTTTCAGCTTTGCCAGATATGATGACAGTTTCTACACCAGAGTCTATGCAGGCAGATTGCAGAAGCAGCATCAACCAAAGAAGGGGGATTACGCCGCCTTTGACGGGTATTACACTCCCCCCATCACCAGCACTCTGCTACTTCGATCCTGCAAGGTCACTCACAAACACAAACTTTTGTCCAGTAATCTATTCAGCACAATAAATAGATGTACTTACTTCACACTTAATGCACATAATAATAATAATAATAATAATAATAATAATACTGATCTTTATAGACAATGACACATGAGATTGGACACATGTTTGGACTGCAGCATTGCCAGTGGCTGAGCTGCGTCATGCAGGGTTCAAACCACCTGGAGGAGTCCGACCGCCGTCCCCTGGATTTTTGCCCCATCTGCCTCCGCAAAATCCATTTGTCAACTGGTTTTAAGATAGCCGACAGATATAAGGTAAAAAACATTTAAAATAAAGGAAGCACCATCATTTTAAAGACAGGGCCTCACAATTTTAAAGGCTTCAAATAACTGTCTTGTAGAGACTAGATTCTGAAGGACATCCTCAGTCAACAGACAAGCAGTTTAAAAAAGAAAAATTGAATTAGGATTCTCACATGGTTTAGTGAGTGAGTTCACTTAGCAGCGAGCGCCACTTGCCAGATTGATCCTGAAATAGCAATGCACTGGAAGTTGTTGCAAATTGGACTTTAACCAGAGCATGCTGAGCTGCCTGGCACTTTTTTTTTTTTGTACTACAATAAATCAATGCATGCGGTATTGATTCGTTGCTGCATGTACCTTAAGAATTTTCCCTGCACATTCATATGAATCCCCATTTGGGAGGACCGTTGCTACCACATGAACAAAATGTCTCTAGATTAGCGTTATTTATCGATCTTTTCAAAAGTGAACATAATTGATATTTTTGTTGACTAGGCTTTACTACACTGGATGGAGGAGAAGCCGAGTCAAACACCGGACGACACATCTGCCTCTGCTTCGGCACTACGCTTTACAAAACCCACCGAAGCCTTTCAATCATCTCAACTGTGGCTCCAGAGGTGCTGGGACATCGTGGAGAAAAGTGAGGGTTAATCACTCCCCACTTAGTGGAAATAAAGCCATGAATATCAGTCATTATCATTTATTTCTGTGCTGAACATCTCTACTGGTATTTATTTTCAATGCCCAGTGCAGTTCTCTATGTTATTACATCTCATGTAATCATCATCACATTTATATCAATACAGTTAATCTGGAAGAGGAGTACACAAACAAAATTGGAAATGCTCTGCACAACATTCAACAATGACTCCAATTTGATAGATTTTCTTTGATGAAACGCAGGAGCTGGGCCAGAATCTAAACTCTTTAAACTCTTTTAAATCTATGTTCCTCTGAAATTTCTGCTTAGCTCTTTTTGAAGGGAATGAAAGTGACGCTTCTATTACAATGAATGATGTAACAAGTTTGATGTACAAAATAAATGTTATTTAATAACAATTACACAATCATTATTGCTTTAATGTGATTTCATATTGACTTTTCACACCAAAGTGCATTGTAACCATGGCAATTGTTTGCTTAAAAATAATTCCCGTTTTCTCCTGAGCTTTATGTGCGCTACTGTAACACGGTCTTACAAAGGATCCTGTGTGACAGAAGCTGTGCAATGTATTTCTATAAAGTCGTTTCACAGTTACTTTGGCTAAAAATGATGGTATTGATAACCATAATTAGCTGACACACTTCTCATTGGAATACATACGATTACATCATTCACAATAATTTCCAAAGCTTTTAAAAATAAAGCTAATTGAATAGTATCCTTTCAATTCTAACAGGTATAAAATAAACACTTTTTGGTACAATAGGTGACATATTTGCTCCATAATGTCCTCAACATTGATCCCAGATCTTCAACATTATCTCCAGAACACATTGTGCCTCATTCACCATTCTTACCAAGAGTCTATTATTCAATCTCCTATTTTGATATATATATATCACTCAGTATTTTACATGATTATATTCAAAACTAGAAATACTATATGAAATTCTGTTGCTATGCACTTCAAAGGAAGAAGAGGCTCTTTGCTTGAGCATCCTTGAGTATATATTAAAAAAAACATCAGTCTTTCTATACATAGAATGGTTTAAAGGTTAAATTAAATGAAATCAAACTAAAGATTAAAGCTAATGGTGTGCCCTCCTCCCCTATTTAGTGTTACTCCCAGACCCCCCAGATGTCCTTCAGGCATCAGCACACATACCTGCTCTGTGACATTTTGTTGTCTATGGTTGCTTCACAGACCGGACAAGTTAAGTATAAATAGTACAGTGACAAACTTGTGCTTTATTCTTGTTTTTTAGCATTTTATAACTTTTGGGTAGGTTTTTATTGTTATACATTATTCTTCAAGTAAATGTCGCTTTACAGTAAGTGCCACTAGAGACCTGAATCGGAATTAATATTCAAACTTGACTCGCTCAAGATGAATTTGCATTGTTCAACTTGGATGCTCGCGTTGCACAGCTTTGGAGATGGATTGCATAAACTTTAAAGTGAACCCGATACCATGCAGCTTGATTTAACTGCTTTGAAACTTTATTCCATCCCGTTTGAAAATTCATTCATTCCGTTTTCACAGAGGAGTTGTACTTACACCTCCTTTTCACATGTGGAACAATTGTTTTAGTGTTTTGGTATCTTAACTCCCATTTCACAATATGTCAACATGTCTAGATTTACGCCCTTATAGATATTTCACTATCACAACAATACTTTCCAGGTAAGAATACAGTTGTTTGGATTTCAAAATAGCCCTTTAAAACTTCAAAAGCAAGTTGTGAACAGACCGTTGAAAACTTTGTTAACCTGCTGAAAGGGAGCATAACATGACCCCTCTAAGAAGATTTTTCAGAAGAAAGGAGGGAAGAGTAAGATATTGGTGAATTAGGCCCAATGTTTTCTCTTTCCATAATCACCTCTCAGCAGTGGATTTAACACTGCCTTCGTGGAACACACTCTTATTATGACACATTAGGACTTCATCGATTTTATCAGCTCAAGCAGAATGTATGAACCCCATGACATCCCTCGCAGCCTACACATGGTTATGGTCTGTGGTGACAACTGCTTCAGAGTAGTTCTCCACATTCTCCTTTGCTTTATCGTGACTTTCGCGAATTTCCTCGGGGTCCCCTCTCCCCTGCTGGTTCTCTTCACGGTGTTCCAAGCTCCCCTTCCGACAGAATAATCCCCTCTTCGCCGGTCTGACTAACCCCAGGAACACAGCGCTCACTGCCATGCCAGCAGCGCAGGAGTAGAACGCCGAGCCGCAGTTATTAGTCAAATCCACCAACAGACCTGGAAGGGAATCCAAAAGGAAGCGTTTAGCTTTACAGCGTGGATTTCAAGAAGAGCTCCAACAAGTTTGATAATGTCACCGGTTATCTTGGTCAAACTTCTCAGCATTCTTGACTTGGACTATCTCGGCTGTAAGAATCCTGTCTTGATTTAATAAATTCTGTATATCCACCAAGAATTCCCTTGATTTCAAAATACTGCCTAATCGTAGTATTATAAACCCTGATACAATTTCACTGTGAAATGCTAATCTGGGTATTTTCTATGCAGGAATATGCCATTGTTGTGGAACAATGAGACTTAAAACTTTAATTAATGGCTTACGGTTTCTTCCCAACATGTCAGTCTCGAGGTCATAATCAAGGGAGGACCATTGGACTAAGCCTGACAATTGTGTTCCAGTTTAATTCCCAGGTTCTTGGTTTAAAATAGCAGTTATTTGCAGAATATGTACATCCTCTATAATCTAAATCAAATTGTTCTTCTTATTTTTAACATCTGAATTGACTTTTCAATAATCCTCAAAAATGAATAAAAATTGCATGCTACTGCGCAGACAGTCTTTGTTTTTTTTCCATTTGTTGAGAGCAGACAAAAAATTTCAGTAGCAGGTTGTTCGTACGACTTTGTTGTTCAGGGTCAGTTTTTCTTTTGCGTTCTTTTCAATATGCAGATACTTTCAGACAAGATGCTAAGCTTGAGCCATTGAGCCAACACAAAAGAATAAAAAACATTTAGATTATCGATTAGTATTCTTTTGTAATAATTGTAATTATATTTGACTCCCAAAATTCATTCAAGCAGCTGTAATGTGTAATCTGATGAAGAAAAGCTGTGGATAGCGAGCAACTGTCAGTATTGCTGGTGAAAACAGAACATTTATGTCCATAAAAATTTGCATTTACCTCCAAGTGGGGGTCCAGCCAGGCCAGCAAAGCTCTGTATGAACACATAGACCCCAGCGGCTGACGACATCCTCTCCAAGCCCACCACGTCATCCTCTGCCAGCAGGGGAATATGGGTGCAAGCCAACGTGCCCATGAAGAACCCATACACAGCACAGCACACAGCCAAGCCATAGAACTCAGTCACCAACGTGAAGCCCACCAAATCCACAGTCATCGTGATCACACACGCCAGAATAACCAGCAGTTTCCGTTTGATGAACTGCTTCCGGGATAGAACCCATCCAATGGAGAAGCGACCAAAGATCTCTGCCACAGCCATGGTGGAGAGCATGTAGGCCGCGTTCTCGCGCTTGACGCCTCGACTCACACTCAACTCAATGATGTAGAGCTGAGGGGCGAAAAAGCCGAGTGTGGCGAAGAGTCCGAACAGAGAGTAGCAAATGAAGCTGCATTCTCTGAGGATGGAGAAATCCAAGAGTTTGGAGGTCCTTTGTGAGGTCTTTCCATTGACAGGCGTCTGCTCCTCGTGTTTCTTGACTTGTTTCTTTGCATCTTTGGGGTTGATGTCTTTTTCAGATCCACTGAATGCCATACTTTCCTGTTGTGTCGCCGACTGTTCTTCTCTTTGCAGTAAAGTCCTCTCCTCTGGGATACTGTTGTCCATGATCTTTAGAAGCTGGACATCAGAGTTGCTAACAGAATCTCTGAGTGGTTCACTGGTAAGATTGCTGTCAGAGGCATTTGGTTCCAATAAGCTCTTGTTTGCAGGAGAGTCCTCTGTGTTCTCTTGTGTATTTTGGGATTCCATTTCCGTTGGGGATAATGTGTCCGTTTCTGCCCCGTGGGTTTCTTTGGGTTTGATGACAATGGGCCGAAGGAGAGCACCACTGATGATGATGGTTCCTTGCAGAGCCCCAACCACGGCCATGGTGTGACGCCAGCCAATGTGGTCCCTCAATGAAGAAAAAGCTGAGAAGCAGAAGTACATTGTGGGTAACTGTTCAGCAGCGAACCTGCTTTATAAAGAGGCACTTGTTGTATGCAGTTTGCTATGAAATTGATGTTTCAAACAAACAAGCTCTGTCTTTTCATGATTCTTGGTGCTCGATGCATTTTCTCAGATTTTCAGCAATGCCATCATATCAAACAATGCATTATCAACAAGGGATCTCCTAGCGTTCAGGGTAGGCAACTGGACTTACCTCAAGCTAGGGAATAAAACTCTTCTCCGAGGCAAGGCAAGGCAAGTTTAGTAAACAATAGAGTTTTTAGCCCTGATTTAAAGGAGCCGACAGTTTGAGCACAACTTAGATCTCCAGGTAGTTTGTTCCACAGGTGAGGAGCATAATAACAGAATGCTGCCTCTACCTGCTTGGTTCTTGTTCTTGGAACACACAATAAACCAGTTCCAGATGACCTAAGGGTTCTGGATGCTTCGTAGGGATCCAGCAGATCGAGCGTGTATTTTGGTCCGAGACCATTCAGTGTTTTGTAGACCAGCAGTAAGATTTTGAAATGTATCCTTTGACTCAAGGGAAGCCAGTGTAGTGATTTAATGACCGGTGTAATATGGTCCAGTTTCCTTGTGTTTGTAAGGACTCTGGCAGCAGCATTCTGGATCAGCTGTAGCTGCCCGATTGATTTTTTGTTATGACCTGTGAAGATGCCATTGCAATAATCCAACCTACTAAAAATGAATGCATGGATAAGTTTTTCCATGTCTTGTTTAGACAGAAACCCCTTCGTTCTGGCTATGTTTTGGTGGTGGCTAAGGTGGTAATAGGCAGATTTAGTGATAAACTTTAGATGGCTGTTGAAGTTCAGGTCTGAGGCGATAATTACACCAAGAGTTCTGGCTTGATTTGTAGCTGTCAAAGACGTAGAGCCAAGATGAGTGCTGATCTTTGACCTTTCATTTTTAGGGCCAAAGATGATCACCTCTGTCTTGTCTGCATTTAGCTGGAGAAAATTTTGGCACATCAACTTATTGATTTGTTGAATACAACTACTCAGTGAGAGTAAGGGACTGTAGTCATGTGAGGACACTGACATGTAGAGTTGTGTGTCATCTGCATAAGTATGACAGGGGATGTTGTGGTGTTCCATAATCTGAGCTAGCGGTAGCACATAGATGTTGAATAGAAGCGGTCCGAGAATGGACCCTTGAGGAACCCCACATGTGATCTTAGTTTGCTCAGACTCATGGTTTCCAATTGACACAAAAAAGTCCCTATCTTGTAAGTAAGATTTGAACCACTCTAGCACAGTTCCAGTGAGCCCCACCCACTGTTCCAGTCTGCTGAGTAGGATGTTGTGATAAACTGTCAAATGCAGCGCTGAGATCCAGTATTACCAGAACAGAGGATTTGCCTGCATCAGAGTTCTGATGAATATCATTTAAAACTTTGATGGGCATGGTCTCAGTGCTGTGGTGTGGCCAAAATCCAGACTGAAATGTGTTAGGGAGATTGTTTTGCATCATAAAAGCATGAATTTGCTCAAAAACAACCCTTTCAATGTTTGCGTTAGCGTTAGAGTTGTATAATCTAGGAGGCTAAAATGTCCTAGACTGACTGGAGGATGGGAAGGCACAAGTGTTATCATTCCTGAGCTGGAGCTGCACACTGCTTGTCTTATGAGAGCTTGTCCTATGCTTGTCCTACCTGAGTCCACCTGCCTACCCTAAATGCTAAGAAAAACAATAATCCGGACAACTGAGAATAAGCACCAAAAAAAAAACATCAAAAAGTGAAACTGGCAAAGGCAGATAGGGCAGTTCTTATTGCATGCTGCATTTCCTATCTCCATTATCTCTTCCCTTATTTCAAGAACCTCCTTGGTTATTGGAGTGATTTATTTGCTCTCCCTAAATCATTTGCTCATAGAATGGAGTGGCCTGATAAGGGCCAATTTCACGGATTTCCCCACATCAACAAGTCAACATGAGTGGCTGCTCTTCCGCTCACCTGGTGCCAGAGCAATCATGGACAGGGACTCTCCTGTTGAAGCCACAGCTGTGACCAGTGAGCGTCGTCGTGTAAAGTAATGGGACAGGATGGTCACAGTGGGCAGGAAGGTCAGACAATAGCCAAAACCTGCAATGTAATAAACGTGCACAGAGATGAAGATGGGAATGCTGCAAGGTGATCAGATGAATGGTGGTGCGTGAGAGGAGTAAATGAAGAGTAAAGCAATTCAATACCTGCAATCAACCCATATGTTATGTACATTTGGTTGATGGAGTTGACAAAGCTTGTTGCAATTGTGCCTAAGGAAATGAGAAATCCTCCCATCATGACAACAAGCTGGAACCCAAAGCGGTTTGTCAGTACAGAGGAGAGAGGACCTGAGGACACATGTAACAATTAGTTGTTCTGTTTGCGCTATCACCAAATGTAAGATACAGAAATTCCTTTTCGATATTCATTTCAGTCTTAATCAGGCGGTTTGATAGCTTGTTTTGTCACTTGACCATATTAGCCACTCACCATTGAAGGTCATGACGAACACGCTGATGGAAACAACCCAAGACACTCGACTGTTGGTTTCCCCAAACTCCTTTATCAGGTCCTGGAGGAAGATGCCGAAGCTCTTGATGGTGCCATAGGTGAAAACCTCCACCACGAAGAAGGCCACAGCCACCACCCATCCCCAACCTCCATCAGGGGCTTCTGGGTAAACATTCGGCCCCAAGAAACGTGGCCGCTTGGGTCGACACAGCGCCATGTCTAGTAAAGAAACAGATTTAATGAGTGATAATGTCTAAAGCAAATACAGAAATCACTGAAAATATTATTCAAATGTTCAGGAGCACCACTGATATCACTGGTATGATCCTTGGAAATCAGGTCAAGTTAAAGAGCCAACTCAAGGTTTGAAGACCATTTAAGTATTCTCTCTAAACTATGCTGGGTACAGTGCATTTTACCAGGTCACCATTCCACCATTATTCTACAAGAACCTGTTGAGTAACATTTTCCCAGAGTTTTGGTCCAATTTCACAACAGGAGGCGCCTCTCCTAAGATGCATTGGTATGTTAATGCTAACTTCATACATCACAGTTCATTAAGATGAAGAGGAGACCCCGTGCTCCTTTCTTCTATACTCCAGCATAGGTGGAGGACAAGTTGTGCAAAATCTACCTGAATGAAAGAAAGTATGTCCATCCCATGCTGTGTGTCTCGACAATATGCTGAGGTAAAAAACAAATATACAGCATGTTTTAACATCCAGAGTATAATATGTCATATGTTGGTGCATTATCACACAACTTTTAACATCACCCGCCTGAAAATTAGGGTGGTACAGTATCCCACCATCTTCCAGTTTCTACCCTCTGAAGAACAAGTCCTGGTTGTGTTTACACAAACACCACACTCGCTAAAACTGATATGAGGTTAGGCTGAAACCGGTTTAACCCTTCTATTTACCACACTTTATTAATTGTCTCTTGAAGGGCAATTTGGTTTGCAACATTTCTTGTGACGTCCATCCCTGTGACGTTTCTAATCTGGGTCATGGCAGAAACAAAACAAACAAAACAAACACTAACACGAGCTGCTGCGTAATTTACGTTCACAAACCTTTTCAATGATGGGAATTCGTATGTTACTTTTCAACCATAACAGGAAGGTCAAGGCTACAACACGGGGGGGGGGGGGGGGGG
>CAESWR010000103.1:518248-530167 GCA_903171835.1 Mullus surmuletus | reverse complement strand
CCCCTCCAGCTCGTCCTCGTTAACTCAAGTCCACTTTCACTCGTCCCTCCTCCAATCAGATCTCCTGTCCTCCTGCCCTCCCCACGCCTCAACCTCTCATCTCCTTCCACTCCTCTGTCATCTCCTCTCCCTCCTCCTCCTCTCTCGCTGTTTTGCCTCAGACATCCAGTCGGTCGGTTGTGCTCCAGGCAAAATTCCCAGCTGGCGCTCTCTTTCCTGCTGCTATTCCCACACACGAATCCCCCCGTCAAGCCAAGACGCTGAGACAAAAGTTCAGAAAAGGCGATGCTGCAGAAAATAAAAACAGACTTCAGATGGGGAAACACGCAGAGAAAATAACACCTCTCCTCCGTCTCAGGCCACCCTTTTTTTTTCGTTCTGCCCTCCCTGACTCCTGTGAAAACATAGAGTGTATAAATTACTCGCTGGCCGTATCTCCAAAAGCCCGGAGTGGCTTTTAACACTAAAGCAGTGGAGATCTCTCAGGGCATTTCCCAGTCACTCAGCATCTGCACTGATTTTTTTTTTTTTAACTCTGGTATTTTGGAACATCTGTCGTCTGTTTGGGTGTGTGTGTGTGTGTGCTTGGAACAAAATTACGCGTCAATGTCTGAGAGTTACTCTCACGGGTGTTTTACGTGCTCTGAAGAGAAAAAACAGGCCGAGGAGCCTCTGCTGATGTCGGAAATTAGTGAAAGGAAGCTTTAACCTGCCATTTTCACCAGATTAGAGCTTCTGCTGGGCTAAACAGACGCACACACACACGCACACACACACACAGGGGCTGAGGGTGGATTTTAAGAGCAGGGAAGCCATTGTTGTCCTTTTGACCCAAATGGACGGTGTAAAAATATCTACTTTCAGATGAGCCTCGGCCACATTTCACAACTGAATGAACTCTCCATTTAATTTTTTTTTCTGGCGGGGGGTGGGGGGTGGGGGGACTTCACAGGGTCTGTGTCTGCAAGGACAAATGTCAAGCACCCTGCAATACTGCTGATAAGATAACAGGCTCAGGGGAGAGTCTGTTCCACTGGACTGACGTTAGACCACAGTTGACTCTCTTTGGGATTAGCACCATCATTGTTTGGGTGCGTCATGGTAACACTGGGATATTTTTTGTGCTGATATGGTCGCGTTCAGCACATGATTAGAATATTTGCTTTGGATCAAGAGACTTAATCAAAACAAAATCAATTATGATTGTAACAGTCAATTTAAATGACTAGGAAAAAAGAGACTAGCTAAAATGTGTCAGTTCATATAATGTTTGCGTGCTTTTTTTTTTTTTAAACAAACTTTTGTAACATTTTATAATACAGTCTAGTAAGTACATGGTGCTTCGATGGAAAGTAACTGCTACTACCAAGGATGCCTGACCAGCACATGGGTATCATCCCTGGTACTGGCAGGTCAAGCACTGGGCTCAGTTATAGTCTACTATTATAAGTGCTTTTACCTCAGGTATACACCTATATGTTACCTGTACTACCAAGGATGAAGCTAGTATCATCCTTGGCACTACCAGGTATGATACAGCATCATCCTAGGTACTTTCATGTACTTAACATGTAAGTACTAGGTACTCACCGGGCTGTATTTTGAAGTGTCAAGTGTCACCCAAACTTCATTGATGCAACTCACTTAGATGTCGCCCCTCCCCCCTTGCCTCTCACTGACCCTTACATGGAGGTAAGTAAGGAAGTAAGAAGACATTATTTAGAGATTATTCGTGTCAGCCCTCTTTACAAGAGGGACACATATCAATGGTATGTGGCGTCTTGAAATTCTTTTTCCAAATGATGTTAAAGAGGGGGGGAAAAAATCTCTGAAAGCTTCGACCAAAGAGCCAAACACACCCTCAGTGATATAAACTGAAATACTGTATGCTCGAAGCATTTAATTATTTTCCAACTGCAAAAGAAGATAAACAAAAAATCACTTTTGAATGAAAATGTAACACTTTAATATGTTTGCAGTGTCCGTTCCCATCTGCAGGCAGAGGATATTACTGACAACATCAAGTAAAACATTCAGAGGGAATCAATGATGCAGAGTCCCGAGGGGGCAATGGTGCAATCTGCATGACTTGACGCGTTCGCTCCAGCCGCGTCTGCTTGTATTCATCTCAGAGAAATGAAAGGACGGCGTTCGCTTCCTCCCCCGCAAAAGCATCCAGATCAGGGCTTAAAATAACCCCCCATGTTCAGCGGATGAGTGGACAAGTACATGTCAAAGACGTTACAGATTCAAATGCGGAGAGGGAGAAAAAAAAAACAAAAAAAAAACAAAAGTAGGACATCGAGACTCGTGTCACCAATTTGTGCAATTCAGCAGAGGCGCGATGATGAAGCGCAGGACACCTAAAGCTTTCATAAACGGGCGACACAGACTGTTTTCCAATTTCAGGGAGCAGAGAAATACAAGAATGAAATCTTGAAAACAGATTTGTGTGCAGTGTTTCATAAAGACCCCCCCCCCCCACTCCCCACAGGGATTAGCAAGATATGGGTGATAAGATGTGAGCAGAGTGCAGAGGTGCACGTGAACAACTAATGCGATGTAGATATAAGAGCCATTTTAGCTTTGACGGTGTTTGTGTGTGTGTGTGTCAGACTTTGATAACCGTGCTCGGGGGACTGTGGGTAAATCCTCAGAAGAGGCGTCTCCTGAAAGAACAGGAAGAAAGATTTCAAGTTAAGAAAGGGGAGGGGTGGGGGTGAGGAGGTGAACAACAGACTTTTTTTTTTAGCTTTGTGCATCTCATGCATATGGAGGCATTTCTGGGATTCTTCAAGAGCACATCTGAAGGGAGGAGATAAAATAGACGGAAATCTTTAAAATCCTCCTCCGCTCGTGGCTCTCGGTGCTTGGCCCGGCTGAATCGGCGGTCCGAGCGGGCGGACGAACGCAAAGCGCGGCGCGTTTACGACACAAGAAGAAACAAAGAAAAGAAAAGCAGACAGAGGATGAAGATGCTGCCGATGAGATCAAAAGAGACGTTTTCGAGATTTAAGACATAACAAGAAAAAGTTGGAAAAGTTGGGTTGCTCTTTTGCTTTTTTTCTCATCAAATGCATCGAAAAATAGAATTCTTTTATCCCTCTTTCATTATCCCTTCCCATCAATCACATTCTCCCTGGACCGAGCTGCAGCCCGGGCGCAGAGCGGCTGCAGGGGAAGTACAACGGCGCTGTCGCATTCCTCGCACAACCGATCCGGCCTTTTATAGCTGCCGGCGCTGACAAGTATTTCTGTGCTGGCCGCCGCAGGTCCACAACCCCCCCAAACTACCGTGCGTCGATTAACACTCCCGCTTACATAATGTGTCGAAAATGACTTTTGAGAGCTGAGACGTTGCGCGGCTGCTAAAGTGCAGCACTGAACATTGAGAGCGTCACATGGTTTCCATTTGTTTGCACTTAGAACTTTGGGTCCCTTTATGTTCTTGGCAGCTTGATGTGAGATTTTCTACCTAAAACCCGACGGCACTTGTTGATATTCCCGGTTGGCAGCGCGGCTTCTGAGCGGCCATTTGATCCCCGGCCTGGCGAGCTCCTGTCAGAGAGTCCTTGGGCAAGACACCGACGAGCGGGTTGGCACCGGCACCTTCTGCCATTGGTGTTTGAGTGTGAGTTTGAATGGGGGGAAAATGTTAAAGTATTGTAATAAAAGAGCACTGAGCTCTAAATGAATTAAATTCAGTTTTATTTATATGGCGTCATAACGAACAGTTCTCACTATTCAGCAGAGGAAACCTTTGGAGAAGAACCACGGCTCAGGGCGGGTGGGACCATCTGCCTCCACCGGATGGCTCGTAGGGAGGGAGATAGAAATGCAGCCCATCTACTTTTTTACCTCCAACAATGACGTTAAATCGGTGTGCAGCTTTGTTTGCTTCTCTGTTAGCAGGATTACGCAAAAAGCCGACTTAATATTCACATTATGATGAAAAAAGAGGGGATTTGCTTTTTTTTTTTATACTTTACAAACCCTCCACATTAGTTCTCATGACATTAGTGCAGTGTTCCAAATGGCGCACTAAATACTCACTTTCAGTGTGTGAAGTGCATGAAGTGCGTAAATGTGTAGTCTAATCCAGTGTGCTACTTTCAATACTGTCCCAAATGATGGACATTTTTCACCCTCAACAGAAGCCATATGACAGTCTAGTTTTTAATTTCTAGTTTATATTGTCTGAAGATGACAGTGGACTTTAGGAGAAGCCCTCTGACTACCCCCACATAGACACTGTCTGAGAGAAGGCCCAGCAGAGGTTGTACCACCTGCGACAGCTCAGGAAGTTTAACCTACTGCAGGAGCTGCTGACCATCTTTCACACTGCCATCGTCCAGTCAGTCCTTTGGTTTGGATCAGCCACTAAAAAGGACAGGTCCAGACTGCAACGGACAATCAGGTCTGCAGAGAGGATCATTGGCGCTGACCTTCCCTCCATCCAGGACTCGTACCGGTCCAGGGTCAGGAAACGGGCAGCTAACATCTCTGCAGACCCCTCACATCACCCGGACACAGACTGTTCCTCCTCCTCCCCTCTGGCAGGCGTTACAGAGCACTGCTCGCCAAAACCAGCCGACACAAAGACAGTTTCTTTCCCCAGGCTGTCGCTCTGATGAACTCTTAACAGTGACAGAGTGTCCGAAGAACCTCTGCACCACCTCTCATGCATATTCGCACCACTTCAATTCCTGGATATTCATTCATTCAGAATTATATAATACCACACTTACCTATTTATATGTTGAACATATTTTTTGTCCTCTCCATGTGTTGCATATATAATGAACAAAAAGATCATTTATCCATCCAACAGAACAGAAGGTATGTTACTGAGGTCTAGTCTTTAATGTCTAGTTTATATAGACTGAAAATGTTAACATGCATGTGATTGGGTGAAAGGAGGGATATGATGTATCTGATTGGCTACAGTGACGTACGTTGAGGAAGAAAAACCTGCATTCTCAATTTAAAAAATCCCGTCATTACATCCGGTAAGTGCCCAACAGCAGTGTACAATTTGGGACGACACTACGCTTTCAAAATAAGAGTTTCAGAGCGCCATGAGTGTGTTTTTCTCTCTCCATGTGTTACAAACAAAACAAACAAAAAGATAATTTATCCATCCAACACAAACACACACTATGGACATTCACCATTTGTCATACAGTCAACCAGCCAACATCTCAAAATTAAATGCACATACATGAGTAAAATATTGTAAACCAAAGAAAAAGGTTTGGCGGCGTCGCAGCGGAGGTGTACTTTCACTACGAACACTTTGCAGATGGAGAGTAGAGTGTATTGTGATTTCTACAAGAGTGTGTTTGGATTCGCTGCAAACTGCTCCATTCAGCTTTGGTTTCCTGACACGGGAGATGAATGACTGGCAGGCTTTTTGCAGATCCCACCAGAGTGGATCTAACCTTGCCTCTCCCACTGCAAAAGCTGCATTAGATCCTCCTGCTGAGGGTCGACCATGAACAGCATAGCCGGGAAAAGCAGGGGGGGGGGCTCACCTGCACGACCTGCAGTGATTGCAGTCCGTATCAACACGTCCTCCAATGACATGGAGCTGCTGTCCGGCAAGACTCCGCACACACACACACTGACACACACACAAAGAGAGAGAAGAAGATACAATTGGGACGAGAAAGACGAATGTGTTTGTGTGTGTGTGTTTGCAGGTTACCATGGGCTGCTGAGGTTGGTTGTGGTCTGTTGTGCTGGTAGACAAAACTGGAGTTGGTGACAGGAGACAAAATGAAATGAGTGCATGTCTGTGTGTGTGTGCGTGTGTGTGTGTGTGTTTGCCTGGGTGTGGTTGGAGAGAAAGCACAGCTAATCGCTTATTTTGGCGAGTCCACTGCGACAGGCAGACAGTTAAGAGGAAAGTGTAGGAAATGTCTTGCAGATATACACACACAAACCTTGAGCATTTCTGCACTTTTAAAAGAGAGAAGAAGAAAAAACAAAAAAACGCTGGCTCGTGTCTCTGGAGCAGAACATTGCCCAAATGTTCCCGAGCTGAGCTTCCAGACTTCACAGGAGGAGAATGTGAAGAATGCTCTGACTCCTGTCTTCATAATACAGCGAAATTGGACATGATCTGATCAGAGGATCGGGTTTGATTTGTTTGGAGGGCCGCGCTGACCTTCCAGGTTTAACCCCTTGGTGTGAACCTCCGCCAGCAGCTACACACGCACACACACACACACTAATGAAAGTGGTAATTACAGGAGGGGACGTTCATACATGTGTCCAAGGCAGGCCAGCGTCAGTATGTGTGTGTACAGCACCTCAGAACACCTGTTTGCACTAAATGCGTACCTTTGGAGCAGCATTCCTCCTGCGGGGTTTGGCCCCCGGTGGAGGGGGTCACTGCCTGATTTTTTACCCCACCGGGTTTCCTCTCCTCAGATTCTTCTCCCGCGTCTCGCCCTCTCTTGCTGTTGGAAGCAAAAGATATTTGACGAAATCCTTCTTACAGCACTTTCAGGATGATTTTGACATGCTTTCTTATTTGATTGATTGATAGTGATTATTGTTTTCTTCGACACTGCAGTTGTAAAATATCATATTATTTGAATTGCAGATAATCATTTAGAATGTTTTTGGGTTTTTTTACAATTATTCCAATCATTTTAAAAGCATTACAGTCTCTCTCCCACATGTTTATGAAGAACAACGCCTTTCAGCAGCTTTTTTGTTTGGAAACTTTTTCTAAACTCAGATTTCAGATCAAACAATCAACAACAATCATCAAAATGAATCACCGTCTGCTTCTTTCTTTTCTTTTAACATTTGGAAGCTGGCGCTCCCTCTTTAAAATACCGTGTCCCTGCAGTCTCACGCCCTTTTACGGGCATCGAGGGGGCGTTTACCTCTGCTAATCCTGTGTTAATTAGGATCACCTGGAACAATTTAAGAATACAGCTGTGAGTTATATTTTTTTTGGTCCTGTGTTGAGTAATGTTTTCTCACAGAGTCATAGAGGGTGTTTGTTATTCGATGTGATTTAAACCACAGCTGTGACTTTGTGAAAGTAAATCAACTCCGCCTGTATGTATGCATGTGTGCGTGTGTGTGAGTGTGTGTGCATTTTGGGAGTGTCAGTGGGAAAACTAGAGCCGACAAGAATTGAACATGTGCCAGATCGAGAGATATTTTGGCTGTAATTATGCAGTTGTGGAATCAACCTTGGTATATTTGTAATTTTGGGTTGTTTTGATGGTTTGCGCATTGTTAGAACATGCATATAGTGAATTTACGCTTTGAATTTTTGGCACAAAGCTTCGAGTGCTGTTAGCTTAATGAAAAAACTATGATTAGATTTGTTGATTACTGCCAAATTGAATCACCCGGGTAAAGACATTTGGACTTGACAACGGTGCTCGATGAAAACTCTGGTGAACATTCCACAACTAATGGGTCTTCCTCCACTAATTATGCATACCGACACGTCTCGAGATTTTTTATTTTAACTTCAAACCATCATTAGGAGCGATTATGTGGGAGGCGGGAACTATAAATGTTTTGGCTAAATTTAGTGCAACCTATTGTGCAGATTTAAAAATAGTGAACGGACCGGGGGAAAGGCCAGGTGGAGCGTTTCCTCTGGTCGCGGTTCATTTAAAATAGACCTAAGGCCCGCTGCTTGCACGGCTTAAAGATGAAACTTTATGGGAGAGCTACAGCAGAGACACTGAGCTGTCATGAATCTAGCCATTGGTGGTTGACCAATCAGAAGCCACAGAACCAGTGACAGACACTCGGGCGAGAGGCAGAGGATGTAATCACTGACTTTAAGACCACTAACTTGTGCCTTTTCTTCCTTACTCCCTCCTTGAACACCAACTCAGTCCATCACACACCCAGCTGGCTTCTTCTCATTATGTGTCGTGCATGTGGATGATAATTTATTCCTGTCACTTCAGACGCCTTTCTTCTTTGCGCTCTGTCATGTGACGGAAATACAGACAAGCGCGGA
Organism: Mullus surmuletus; assembly: GCA_903171835.1. Lineage (NCBI taxonomy): Eukaryota > Metazoa > Chordata > Actinopteri > Syngnathiformes > Mullidae > Mullus > Mullus surmuletus. The sequence continues at coordinate 522,162 of CAESWR010000103.1, read as the reverse complement.
GAAAAGCATAGAGCCGAGCCGAACCGGAGTTTGTGACCTTCAACCAAACTGTAAATTTAGGGAATAACTCTAGTTTCTGCAAAAAAATGACATTTATTTTGGAAGCGTGTAACCTTGACATATTCTGTGAACGCTGTTGATACATTAGATTGGTCATGCAATTTTGTTCTGACCCAGGCAGTAACAGGCAGGTCTGACCCTGCATGATCTAATCCCAGAATGTGCTGCCATGGTCGGACACGTCATCCCTAAATTTTGGACTGTATGATTCAATATGCTTCTAATCAGCATGTGTGTGTAGTCGTTTTTAGCGTTTACAGCCTCGGTGGCTATGATGTGCCATTCATGGGAGAGTGGGCACAGAGGAACATGGGAGAGTTGGCCCAACAAATTAGGGAGACGGAAAAAGTTTTTCTCGTTATTCCACTGAGGACATTTCACTCAAATCTGTCCGTCAGTCTCTCATTCAATAATGTTCAAGACGAACCATTAAACATGGGAAAGAGATTTTATTTCGTAATATCTTATGATAAAGGCACATTAATTAATACTGCATCATCTCTGGTACTACAGTCACTAGTGGCATCGTCCCAGGGATTATTACATGCAATTTCCTTGGTATTGGCAGCCTTATTTTTCAATATTATTCTATCAGGGATGATGCAGATCTTATACCTGAGTGCCAGTTACTGACTGAGCTGTACTATTAAGTTTGACCCTTTTTTCAAATTATGTGAGATGCACATTCAAGCTGTAGAACCTCACCTCTGGTAAGTAGCTGGGTCGGTGATGTTCCACATCACCTGCTGCCCAAACGAACCCACAAGATCTCCATCCCTTGTCCACAGTCTGGGGCCGCCCTCGGCTGGAGCGGTCAGGATGAACTGTCTGTCAGACACCTCCAGTACTTCCACACTCAGCAATCCCCTCTCATGAGCCTTCCAGCTCTGCAGCAGGGGCGGACGCTCGCAGGCTGGCTGTGAAAGAAGAAAGGAGGGATAAAAAATATCTCAGATGGGGATGCACAACATCATTCACACCAGCATACACACAAAAGTGAGCAAACGCAACCTCATGTTCGATGTCCAGTGCATAGTGGGAGATGTCCCAGATCTGAAGCTGGCCTGCTGTGTCTCCAGAGACCAGAATGGTGTTTTTTGGCTGATCTGAGCTCAGACTCAGCACACGCTCACCCGGTTGCTTAGGTGCATAGAAAATGCCTGAAAGCAACCAAAAAAACAAGCAGTATTCCAAGTTATTTTTCTGAAAAAATATCTACATTTGTTTTACTGAAAGGCTAGAGTTTTGTTGTCTAGGAGACGTCCACAGGGAGCACAATGGGTTCACTCAGTGTTGCAGGCCAGAAAATCTATTTACGTTCAGATGTTCAGATGCCAACATCGAGAATACTGGTTTGACTTGCAACATTACAAATTTTGAGACAAATTGCTACCTTTTTTTTGTTATGTCACATCTGCATTCTTTCACAATCTCAAATTCCTCTCCAGAAAAATGCACGGCCACATCCAGACCTGTGCATACACACATACACACATGCAGCCAAGCATGCACATACACATATGCAGTGGTCACAGTGCATGAATCCCACACCACTAAACACAGATGGGATCTGGAAAGAGACATAGTTGTGGGCTTCCAGGAATGGTAGCGGCAGGCAGCCAAGTCGACAGTTCAGCCTAACTGTCACTGCTCTGGCTGTTTGTAAATCCATCTAACGGAAGGAAAATGAAAATTGACAGCTGCTTAACAACTACTTGTCTCGCAACTGCAGACTGCTGTAAGCGCCTTTCATGCTCCCGGAGGGTGCTTGAATGAACATCTTCTTGGGTATTTGCGTCACTCCCTCCTCTGACTTTTTCCAACAGCGTCCTCATTCACCATAAATGTGCATCTGTCCGGTGATGCTCCAAAAGTGGAGATGTCCGGCCTGTGACGACACCAGGACCCCTCTGTTTCTCAGCGTTCTGGTGCGAGCCCGCTGCTGCAGGAACAAGAGGCTGTCCACAGGTGGCGCTCGCCTGGAGGCACAAAAACAAGACGAACCAAACAAATGGAAAAATCTGAGCAAATCCTATAAGATTTGAAGCAAAAAATAAGGAATTACTTCAAAAATGATCTCTGTTGAAAACTTGGAAGTGCCAGCTTTCCATCCATGACCAGTTAGCAAGCATGGCTTTTCTGTTTCTGTTTTTAACTCTCTTGATTGTAGTTAGTTGGTTAAGACCACACAAACCAAGACCAAAAACCAAAACCAAGACCGTATACATCAAACAAAGATGATCTCAAAAGAGAGCAGAAAGAGAATTTTTGTTTTTAATTTAACAAATTCCACATTAGAAAACAGCCTCAGCATTATTTTTATTCATGCAACAAATCAACCAAGGTATTTTTTGTTTATTTTCGAGAAAAAAGTCTTGCCTTGAGAATCCTGAGTCCATGTTGCTTGGTGCATAGGCAGCTATTTCCACTTATTTCAAGCATCTGAGGCTTTTGTGTTTCTATTCCTAATCCAAATGTGGATTTCTCAGGGAAATGTGGCTTCTAAGTTGACTGAAATCACATGAACACATTTGATAAGAAGGCAGAGGCTGCAACTTGGGGGGAATAATCAATCTACCAATGATTGGAAGTTATTGGTTGGTGTCCAAAGCAAGGCAGTGGGGGTCTACATCGCTCTGAGTCCACTCAGTGTGAGACTGAGACAAGATCGAGTAAAAATGCCAAGTCCAAGAAAAGACCAATACCTTCAAAAAGGGGTCTTGAGACCAGGACTCTCGAGTATTACAGCACCGTATGAAGGACCACAATCATGACAAAAGGACTTTCGATTGTCTTTCTCACACACACCCTTCATGCGTCTCTCCATGTAGATGGAGTAGTGGTCCTTGTGTCTCCAGCCTCCAGACAACTATCTCTCCATCGTAGCTGGCGGTGGCAACGACTCCCAGGGACGAGCACTGACTCACGGCCAGGATGTCGGATTTGTGGACGCATCCGGACTTCCACGACAGGTCGGCTCTCACAAACAAATCCTGAAAGTCGAAATAGTAGAAATGATTCCTCTGACCTTCTCCACCCCTTCTGACCAACTCTTGTATTATTAGTAATTGTAAGCACATGGTGTTTCAAAAGCTCATTTCATAGTGAGGAATCATTTGTACCTTTAAAAATTTTGATTGAATACTTCTATATACCAGGCTCTGACATTGTGAAATGTTTGTTCCCACTGTGTAACAGCTTACAAATGTTCTAAAAGAAGACAGAACTGTTTGTATCGGAATGTGGATGCTGCTCTCTGGTTTGCTGATTTTGTTTACACCTCTGGGCTAAAAGGTTGCAGTGAGCTCTTTAAAATAGCCGATCTGGAAGCGCAGTGGATGTCAGAGATCTACTGCTGCAGATGTTTTGGCTTGGCGCGGACCCTTTTGATCTCACCAGGTGCACATTAACCCATTTGTAATATACGTCAGTGGATGATATAGGTTACTATTAAAGCAGCTCCTCAAAATAAACCCATCCTGGCTGTGCAGAACTTTGACGCATTACAGGTATGATTGAACAAAAACAGGATGGAGAATTTGTCTGTGAAGCTGAAACACGGATGTGAGTGATGCAGACGCCAAGGAATGAAACTAACCAGAGAGCAGATTGTGGTTACAGGCTGAGATGAAGTAACACGAGAGTTTGAGGTGGTAAAATACGCAGTCCATGTGTTTTATGCTGGCAGAAAACACTATATTTCTTGAGACAAGTGTCAGTGTGTGTAGGCTGTTTTGTTCATAACAAAGAGAGATGTAAAGAGGTTCATTGATATTGCAGAGAAAACTGATGGGTTCATCAAGTCGAATAGCACACGTTTTTGCGGAACTTTTTTTTTTCCGGTCAACTTGGGA
>CAESWR010000103.1:499247-509519 GCA_903171835.1 Mullus surmuletus | reverse complement strand
CATAGCTCATGCATGATCCTATGGGGACATTGGTTTCCAAAATAACTGCTTGTCCGCTGGGGGTGAGCGAGCCACAAATCCCACAGACAAGCCCTCACTGGGTTAATCATTTAAAGAGGCAAAGATAGTCTTGACCCGTGGGAGGTAAGGTTGGGCATTTTTGCTACAGGACAGTTTTAGTTTCCAAAATGATGGAGGACTGGTCAGACGTTCTTGGCAATGAATGACAAAGCCATTGAGCGCCTGTCACAATCGAAAGCTGTTTTTGAAAAGCATAGACTTCTCTAACTAATGCTGTTCAATTATTGCCAGGCAACCAGGTTCCTTCACCACCTCACTGAGCACCAGCTATCCACTCCTCTAACTAATGCGGCGTGTCCAAGTGGAAATCTAGAGGGAAATATCACCACGGGACTGCTTAAAATACTACGCCTCGTGGCCAATTGCGTTCTTTGCTGAAATAAAAACCATCACCGTGATCAATCAATAAATAGGGGGATAGCATATAAACAGGGCGGGGACAATTAAACTCACAAAAAAAAAGAATACAGAAGTGGAAAAACGCCAAAACAATTAGTTGAAAGGCGTGTGTGATCCTTTGCAGCTCAGAATGGGACACACACACCTGAGTTTAACCATGCTTGACATGTTTGAAGTTTGAAACAAGTGCTTCATGTGTTTTTCTAGGTTCATAGCCTGGATGTGGAAGTCCCATGCTATTTTTCTCCACAAAAATGAAACAGAACCCTTTAGTTTAATGTTTTTTCTATTCTTTACTGCACCTCTTCCATAAGAGGAAAATGCAGCTGTCGAAATAAATGTCTGAGATAGTGCAAAGATGGCAATATACGATAATATACGCTCATATGTGAGGATCCACCGTGGTTGGGCCGCTTTCCTTCCCGGAGGAGCGTGGCGGCGCTGTCTCCAGCTGCTTCTGCCGGTGCCTGGTGCCCTTTGTTATTACACGTGTAGTTCCGCTACCCGGCCGCTAGATGGAGACAAAGAAAAGGAAAGAGAGAAAACAAAAGCGTCTAAACGTGGTAGAAAGGGAATTCTTTAGTCAGGGGCGCTCAGGGGGGGAAGTAAAGCAGAAGGAGGTTTAAATCCACCCGCAAAAGGGAAAATAAGTCATTCAGAATTTATTTAAAAAAAAATATGTCAGGGATGTGCAGGATGTGCACGGCCCCTTGCTCGCAGGATGGCAGCAGCGGCCCGCGGTTCCCACTCGGGATAATGACACACCCGTGACCCGCCCTCATTTCCCAGTACACGGGACTGGCGGAGCTCCTCGCCCAGTCCGCTGCGTCCTGCCTCACTGATGGGGCGCTGGGGATTCCACGGCGCAGCGAAGCCCCTCACACCAGATCATTAGTGCTTCGTCTTTTATTGTCTTCATCTTTTTTCTTTTTTTCTTAAACGTGATTATTTCACCATGTTGCGGGTTGTCGTGGAGTCGGCGCAGGGTCTGCCTAAGAAGAGGGTGGGCAGCCCTGATCCAATCACATCGGTCATCTTCAGAGGTGAGGCTTGGGGTTTTTGGAGTTAAGGGGAGAATAAGATGCAGATTTGCAGGGATGAAGACTCAGTCCTGCTGGGTGATGGTGGGATCAAACTCATGTTAAATTGATATCTGAGCTGATATGACCTCAGGAATTTGACCTAGTGGTTCCTGCTTTTTTTTATAGGGGCTGGATCGTAAATGCTGCTTTTAAATGTGGATTAGAGTAGTTATTCCTGCTCCACTTACAAAAAAAAAAATCCCACAAACTTTTGTATGTGTCATAATCAACTGCCATGGAGAAAAAGCTGTTTGATTGTGGCAAAGTTTGGTGTTTTGGCACTTTGCTACTGGAATACAGACAACTGTTATCAGGTTATTTCCTTCTAAAGAAGATTGAATCATTCTGGCAATCAGCCAATTGCTCCCAGCTGCTTTGTTTGCACCAACTTCACCTTCCACAGGTGTGGCAGCCTCCCTTCCGCTTCCACGCTTCCCTTTAAAAACTCAGATTCCAACAAAGCGACTATTTACATCCACACTTCTCGCCTGAATAACATGGGTGGGGGTGGGGGTGGTTTTATTTGACATAAGAGGTGTTTTGCAGACAAAACAGTGCAGATGTTGGCGTTGACATCCAACTGTTTCTCTTCCAGAGGAGAAGAAGAAGACAAAGTCGATTGACAGCGAGTTGAACCCCGTGTGGAATGAGGTAAATCCACAAATAGGTTTGGACGAAAAAGCTCAAATCTAACATCACTTTGCAGACTTCTGTGCGTTGAAGGCACCTATTTAACGACATAAATGAATCCGCACACATGGGAACACAGCTCAAAGCAGCAAATAAGACAACAATACAATGTATGCGAAGCCTCCTGAGAGTTTCCCATTGACCTCCTCATTGATTTTGTGTGCGATGAGCTGCCTTTGAATGCATCACATGAGGCGTATGTCACAGCCGTCACATGGCGTGTCACAGTTTGCATTTTCCAGTATCAGTGTCTTCAGAGACGGACGTAAACAAACTGCGTCTGGGCAGGTCGTGGACTGTCCCCCTGTTTTGCTTTATTCATTTATTCATTTATTTTTGCAGGTGCTCGAGTTTGACCTAAAGGGAGCTCCGCTGGACACGAGCTCCTACATCGACGTGGTTGTGAAAGACTACGAGACCATTGGGAAAGATAAGTAAGTAATGTTATCTTTGTGCAACGGCAGGATCATCCTAGTGACAGAAGAAGTTTTTTTCTTGAATGAAACGACTCAGCCGGTGCACAATAACATTTAGCACATGCCACAGCGGGTCGGCCTGGACCCCGTAATGAACCCTTACAAAGCGATACACCAAGACGCTAGGTATTTTCATAGTAAGTCTTTGTTTGAGTTATGTCGCCGGCCTGCCTGTCTGCCCCCTCACGCCCTGCCTGCCATGCCGGGACTCGCTCGAGCCGTGTGTGGGATGGCTGCACCCGATTGGGCAACAGTGGATGGATGAATCGCTGCTTGTGTTCTTCCTCTTTTGCGTTTGCGTGGCACCCGAGCACGGAGCTTTTCAGAGGCGGCTTTACGTGTTAAATCATGTTGCGACGGAGCGAGCTCATGTCTAACTAAAGCAAGAACCACACATGGGAACAATTAAGGGCGACCGCGGAAAATGTTTCTTGCGACTTCACCAATCAGTGCGATCAAAGCCTTATCAAAAGAACATCCAAATCAAAGTGTATCAAAAGTATATGGAGAAAAAATTGTTAGATGTTTTCACTCTTGCATGTTTTTTCTGTATTTGGACGGCGGTGATGGGGGGCGGAGCTTTGCCAGTGTGTCTGCAGTGTGATGTGAGACCACGCTGAACTGAGTAAAGTTTTCCACTGGGCTGGCTTGTCTGACACACTCCCAAAAGATCTACAAAGTCAGAGCAGGGAGGACTTTTTCCCTCTCTCATGAATAGTCTTCCAGATTGTGTTTACGGATTTTCCATAGCAACCCACAAAGGGGAGGCGGATGGAAGAGGGGGGTTGATTTGTCTTTGTGACTGATTAGATTTTCCAAATCATGAGATTGTCTTGACCAAAGTCTGTCTGTCACAAAAAAAAAATAGTTTTGTGAAATGGTGGGTGGAGGATGGGCAATGGACGGACCTGATAAATGTTGGCCTAGGTGTGTGTGTGTGTGTGTGTGTGTGTGGGGGCGGGGGTGGGGGTGTGGGTGGGGGGGTTGTATTAAAGGTGTGGAATGTGTGTGTTCGTGGAAACTGTCTGTCATTGTAATAACACTAATATGCCAATAAAAATATTGGGGGGGGGTGGAATGCATGGCCTTCAGTGGCCTTTTTTACCAAGCTGTTAAGGAAGCAGCTCTGTGAACCTAAACTCGGGCTTGTTTCCCCCACTGTGGTGTGTTGTGGTGTGTGTAATTGGAAACATTGCCATCTGATGAGTGACCGCGTGGCATACAAATGTCAGCACACACATTTTTTTAAAAATACTTTAGTCCATTGGCTCCTTTTTTGTTTTTGGACACTCATTGTACATATGATAAAAACACATTTGAACCTCCATGTGTAAATATTAACCTTCCAGTAACATATTCGAAATCTTCCCCTTTCTGTTTCACACCTGCTTTTCTGTTCCTCTTCAAAGAGACGTTCCCATCATCTACATTGGCCCGTTAAAAAAAAAATGGCAATTGCACGTGTTCTTTGTCCGTTTCAAGGGAAATTGGGTAATTGTTTGAAATCCAGATTGGTGACACGGTGTGGTTGGGTGAAGTGACTCGGATGGTGCAACAATCACATTGATGCATTCTCCCCTTCAATCATCAGATTAGCTCATAACGTTTGGAAGGAGAGTTCAGGGGAGTTTCCAACTATCTGCCAAAGTCGTCCTGGTGGCCTCAGACGTGGTTGTCTGTTGACCCAACTCTAGAATCACATAGCTACAAGATGCTGTGATGAAAGTATAACAACAATAATAGAATGGCCATTATTTTTTCTGTCTGAATTGAAGGATTACAACTAATCTGCCTTTTACCCTCAAGATATTTTTTCATTTCCAGTCGGACATTGTGTGTTCGAATACAAATTTTTCCCTTTTTTTTTTTTTTGTAAGTACTCTTCAGTACTTCAGTGAACATCATTCCCATCGGTGCGTGATGAATATCAGTAGGCGGGTGTTACTTCTTTTATTTTGAAGTACTCTCCGCTCATTGTGTTAAAAATAATTCTTTCCACCCCCATAGATTTTGTCATAATCTTACTCGTATGTGACTACAGGTCTGGTGACGGGGAGCGCCGCCGTCTTTTGTGCGTTGACCATTGAATACTTCATCATTCGCACAAAAGGGGAATAACTTCACACGTGAAATAATGAGCCGTGTGTGTGCGTGAGTGCAAACTGTTTGTTGTTGCTTTCTGTGTTTGCATGGAAAACAATGAGCATGTTTCTTCCTTGTTTTGTCATAACCGTCCACACGTCTCCGGACAGATTAATCCAATGTCGTTGGCGGTCACGTGGTCTGATACTGCGCACTTGTTTGACTGGCGGTGCGGTGAAGTGTAAATGTGCAAAGGATCAAGTTGAAGATTAATCCACAAACGTTTCGAGACAGATGCCGTTGGTCAGTCAGAGTCTCAATCGGGGAAAACACATTAAAATTTTTGGGCATTGTCGGCCGCATACCAGGTCTGTAGCGTCACCGCGTCCCAGGAGGTTTCCCCACTGTCAGCCCTCCTTCCTGACACTGAGCTCTGCCAAAACTATTAAGTGCGAGCCTCTCCTTCCAGTAAACATCTCTCCAAATGACCGTAATGGTTGGTAATTCGACCTGGAAATGCTCAAAAACACCCTTTCCGAACAGGATTTATCTGACTTTGTAGAGTTGTTTGGATTGTGACCCGGCTGACAGTTTTGTCCTCTTTCATACTTGCACTTTTATTCAAATATGGAATACGTTAATCACCCTTGCAGTTGGCTTTTGAAAGTTCGACTTCCAAAACTGTAACCTTGGTGACTATTGGATAGAGGGTTCAGGGCAAGTTTAAGTGTCTAAAGCAAATCCTCCCCTTGGGAATTCTGCCAAGACATTAGTCCAGCCAAAAATAATGCATTCTATATGACTCACTCTGTTTTATTTCATATATTTCACAACTTTGCACACACTTTGAACACCACACCCAGCCCAAGCAATGGCTGATATCCTCATCCATGACAGGAACATCTTGATTCGGAGCCTTTCCATGTGCGGACAGTGTAATTGAAGGAATGCACTGTGTCATCAGAGCGTGATGTATCTCCTTATTTTCCTCTGCGAGTCCATCGCAGACACGAGGATTTGATGTCACTGGGTTTTGCTGTCAATGCCTGGACGTATACTGCAAGCTCTCCCCATGAGTCATCGAAAGGGGGAGGAAGCAGATGAGCGCAACTGGTCCGTGTCCAAACTAACACCCATCTACCTCCACTCTAAGAAGCTAATGATTATTTAATTGGCACAGTTGTAATTTAACGTGCTATTATCATTTCCATTCCATTTCGGATCTCTAAATTCGAGTGTTCTTGGTATTTCGCTTTTTGGGTCGTTGAAAAGCCAATTAATGAATTTCAATTTGGAGAGATGTTGTTTCTATAGGGCCAAAATCACAGTTCTTCTTTTTGCCCCACCGCTGGTATTCAATTGACCCACACATAGATGGTCAGGGATTTTTTCTGAAGGTTTCATTTCTCTGTGGAGGAACATTCTCATCTGATCCAGCTTCCGTGGGGTTTTGAAGTGCGTTTGTTTGCCTGAGCAGGCAGGGTTTGTTAGCTCTGGGTGGTGACCTTCATTAGGACTGCTCTCTGTCGAACGTGACATCACAAAGACCACACAAAGCACGGCATGGTCTGAAACCCGATGACTGACGTGTCGGCCAACGAGAATAGCAGCCCGAGCTGTAAATGAGGGAATCAGTGCAGATCTGTCACCAAGATGTTTTCAGCGTGTTCAGTTGAGTGTTCCTTGTTGCGCCTTTCCTGACAGGTTCCTCGGCTCGACCAAAATCCAGCTGAGAGACCTCGCCACAGGCCATGTGAGATCGCTACCGTCCAAAAATGTGCCTTTGGTGAATGAAAATGGGCACAATATTGGCGTAAGTTTCATTACTTATCTTCTTTTTTTTTAAAGAAGTAATTCAGTGGTATTAACCCTTAAGAGTTCCTTAGAAAAATGTCCCTCAGAACAAAAACGTCCCCTCTCTAAAAACTGCTGTTAAAAGAACATTAGTATTTTTTCCACTTTAACAGCAACTTTGGATTTGAGGTGTTCTTATTTTTTCTGCAGTGACAGATTTTTATAGCAAACTTTCTTATTAGTTCCTGGGGACAAAAGCGTCTCCTTCCAAAAGACTGCTGTAAAAGTATCATGCATATTAATATTTTGTCCAGTTTTAAATGAGTCAGTCTTGTTAATCAGCTTCAGCCTTAAAGATACAAGTCAAATATTTTTTTGCGATTTTTACCCTCTAAATGGTCAAAAAACCTCTGGACAAAAAAACGTCCCAAGGAACTCTAAAAACGTAATCTGATCTGCTAACATGGGGTGTTCTTTCTCTCCAGGCTACAATCGACCTTTTGATTGGCTACGACCCTCCAGCTGGCGCTATTCCAAACCCCAATGACCCACAAGCTGGAGATGCCACGTTGGATGATGGTATGTGTGCATAAAGAAAATTAAATAACAACAACAACAAAAAGTGTTAACATATGCTTTATAAAAAGATGATAGCAAAAAAAACATTCAAATATCAATTCATACATACAGTGATAAAAATGAAAATAGTAAACAGTAAATATTACTTCAAGAATGAAACACTTTTCACTTCGCATTGCTGAGATATTCATATGATCTTCTCTTGATGCTGCCCAGGCGGTGGCGGTGGGGAGGAGGTTGACGAGACGGCACCTGATGGGGCTCAGAGTGGCCCTGCAGGGGCCCCTGCGTCCTCCCAGCCTGCTAAACTCCGGCAGAGGCTGGCCAGGGCCGGGAACCGCCATCGACTGGTCAATAAACCTCAGGACTTCCAAGTGAGTATAAACATCTCATCCTTTTTGGTCCATCTGAGGAGTTGCATCTGTATCCTCCGTATTTAAACCCACATCACAGAGGCCCACTCCTTCCTTGTAGATCCGTGTCCGAATCATCGAGTCCCGTCAGTTGCCAGGCAACAACATCAAACCCGTGGTGAAAGTCAACGTGTGCGGGCAGACTCACAGGACGAGGATCAAGAGGGGGAACAACCCCTTCTTTGATGAGGTATCTTATGTCAACCTTGGCTTTTGCAGATTTTAAAAAATCAGACTCCTTTGTCTTCATTTTCTTGGATCAAGTTTTAGGTGATGATGTCATAATTGCTAATTTTTTTTGGGGGGGTGGGGGTGTGTTTTTGCAGATATTCTTCTACAATGTTCACATGCTGCCCTCAGATCTGTTTGAACAGCATATCAGTTTTCGGGTAAGTGTAGTCAATGTTATTTTTGAGTTCCTGGCTTTACTGTATATGTTAAAAAGAACGAGTGAACCTGTTTTTGTCATCGCCACAGGTGTATAACTCCTATTCACTGAGGGCCGACAGTCTCATGGGAGAGTTCAAGGTAATGTTTTACCGTGGTTTGACCGACAAATGTGCTTTAGTATTTGGCGAATGTCTTTGTCAACACTTTCTCTCATCTGGTTCTCTTCCACAGCTGGATGTTGGTTATGTTTATGACGAGCCAGGTAAGCTTTTTACATCCTACAAAATTTGCATGTCATTTACATGTAGTTAGAGGTCTGTGTATGGTTTGTGTGTTCCAGTTTAGATGTTGGGTTTTCTGTTTGTTAGCAGCAGTTTTATGAGTTTGAGAGTGAGGTTGTTTAGATTTACTGCTAAATTAGCTTTCATTTTCCATCCTTAGAGGAGCCTTGCGTTATCTTTTTTCTGCCCCCCCTGCAGCCCACTGTGTCATGAGGAAATGGCTCCTCTTGAATGATCCCGATGACTCCAGCTCTGGGGCCAAAGGCTACCTCAAAGTGACGCTTTTCGTCGTGGGGGCTGGAGACGAGCCACCGGTACGCGCGTCAGACTGTGTTTGACCGTCTGCCCCACTTAGCTTCCTCATTTAGACGCTGTTTTTGTCCTCTTGTGTCCATCGCAGGCCGAGAAGAGGGAGTCAGACGATGACCACGATGACATTGAGAGCAACCTGCTGCTGCCAGCCGGTGTCACGCTGCGGTGGGCGACCTTGTCTCTCAAGGTCTTCAGAGCTGAGGACATTCCGCAGAGTAAGCAGAGCTGTTGAAAGCCAGTTTAAAATAAGCTCTCGTCACTTAACAAATCTAAACTGCTCTTAACATTTTCTTTCTAGTGGACGACGCGTTCGTTCAGTCGCTGAAGGGCATGTTTGGAGGGGAAGGAAGCAAGAAAAACCTGGTGGATCCCTTCATAGAAGCACGCTTCGCTGGCAGAAAGGTTCCTTGTCCCACCTCTGATGGTTCGCGGCACGATTGTAATCCTTTCAATGTGAGATGTGCGCTGATGTGCGGTTGTTTCTCCTCCAGCTGTGCACTCAGATCATTGAGAAGAACGCCAACCCCGAGTGGAACCAAGTGCTGAACCTCCAAGTCAAGGTAACAGATCCACAGTAGAGCTGGGCGATATTTTTTCCACAGTGATTTAAATCTTCAGTCAAAGTCAAATATGACATGTCACAAGTAGTTTTATTGGAACTGGCGATTTCAATGAACAGTTGCAAAAACGAATAAATAGGTTTCTTCACCTGATTCAAACTCAGCTGTTCAAATAACAAATACTTTATAACAACAGAAGTAACTATTTGAAATTATAAAGCTCCATCTAGGGTGCACATTAAAAATATCTTAAACAAAAATAACCCTTAAAGTAAAATTGGTACATCTTTTTTTGAAATTAATATAAGAAAAGTAAAACATTTGCCAATCTTTTTAGTTTAGTTTGACAACTGAATTCCTTATTGCAATCAAATGACAGATATTCTTCTGCTTTATAACAAATATACTATATAGGGCAATAATTGATATAAGCGATATGGTCTCATTCTACATCTTGTTTAAAAAGATATCGATATATTTTTTGTATCGCCCAGCACTAGGTGTGAGAGATGGGTTTCCTAAAAGAAACTGTAGCTTCACTCTACTTTGTGTATCTCCCTCTGCAGTTCCCCTCCATGTGTGAGCGTGTCAAGCTGACCGTCTTTGACTGGTGAGTCAAATGAGACTGGAGCTGCTTTAGACTTTAGCTGGCATTATCCTCTGCTCACAAAGGAAAGAATGTGGAGAGTTATTATGTTCTCAGAGACTTGCTGTTGGGAAATTCGATCGCGCTACTTCTGCAGTGCGGTCAAGCTGCATTGTATTTTTGTATCAATCACCAACCATATGAGAATTATGCGGCAGCCCATGAGTCAGGCCGGTGGTCCCGCCCTTTCCCCTCCCCAGCCAACCCTGGGATCCTGTTGGCACAGATTCACAGTTCACTTTTTCATGACGGCATGCTTCTGTGAGACACACAATCTGATATGTGCGGGCCAGGAAGGCTGTGGGGAAATAAGTGCAGCAGAAAGGTTAGAAAAACTACAGCTCCTCAGTAGGTGTTGAAACCCCCCCCCTCCCTTGGTCAGATGACTCGCTCTCTGTCCCCATGTACTTCCTTTATAGAGGACTTGGAAAAAGCAGATCATGAAAAATTCTCTATGGTTTGATTTTAGCGATTTTGAGTTTCAGTG
>CAESWR010000103.1:446591-483767 GCA_903171835.1 Mullus surmuletus | reverse complement strand
TTTCACTCCTGAGAGCCGAGTGGTCCGCTTGTACTTACCTCTGTGTTTATTTCATTGGCAATAATATTCATGAACTCATTGTCTCCATCTTTCCTGTGAGGGGAAGAAAACCAAATATCGTGACTCAACAGCAGGCTTCCTGTTCATGGATGCGGGTGTTTCGAGACACTGAGTGGGGTTGTTTTCATGCGGCATCTGAACACCGAGGAAGCGTTTCTCACTTGTGCAAGCTGAAAAAGTTGCCTCTCTGGGGGTCACTCTTAAAGTTTTGAGCGACAAGGACGGCCATGTCTCGCAGCAAGCTCAAGTTAGCCTGCAAAAGAGGTTGTGATGGTTAGGGAGGCGACAGGAAACGTAGGGAGTCATTTGTTACATAATGAATCCGTGTGCCTCAATTTCAAACGGGAGCGCAAAGTCACTCACTTTCTGCAGCAGCTTTACGGATTTCTGTAATTTGTCCACCGCTTCAACGTGCTCATCGGGTCCAGTTCTGTTGAGCAGATGACAAAATGTGTTTATTAAAGCTCTGTCAGCATATTTTTAACTGGTGGGGGTGGGGGTGGGGGTCTAATGAACTCGTAAACCTACTTCAGAAGAGACACCAAAGAGCGTTCGGTGCCATAACCTTTCTCAGCGAACTTCAGCACCCTGTTTCCTGCCAAGAAGACCAGGTTGGTTTTGTTCTTTTTTCCTTTCTCAGCACAGAGCAACTTTATCACCTGTGTATTGCAGCATTCGGTTGATTAAAAACAATGTAATGTAAAAACAATAATGCTAGAGGGCAACTAATTCAACTCAAACGCTTCTGTGAACTGCAGACTTCCACTAAAAACCATCAAGGGATTTTTTCTAAAGTGAAAAAAAAGTTCTTATCTGCACATGCAGATGTGACCAAACCTGGGCTGATATTTTCAACAGAAGGTCCATTTCTACCACACAACCCCCGCTTGTGTTCAAAGTGTAGATGGGTGAGTGTGTACCTGTAAGTGACTGAGGTTGGACACATGGGTTCCACAGCACATGTTGGCATCGACGCCCTCGATGTCAATGATCCGAATGGGTCCGGCGTGGTCCTCTGGAAGCCCTCGACTCCTGACCTGGATCACACACACATCAAAATCACTCTGGTAACGTAATAATATTAAGCAGTGATTCTCAGCTGGTGGGGCGTGACCCAAATGTGAATTGAGAACCCCAGTTCAAGTCCCTGCAGCGGTCATGGTCCTCCTCAGTTCCTTACCAATGTCTTACAGAGAATGTTGTGTGTTTTTAGAAAAATAGACTTCATGACCATGGTATAATGTGGGTACAAGCGTGAGACCAGATGAGAAACCCTGATACGTATAATAACACTGGACGCACCTTTTCCACTGCGGGGTCATCGATGGAGAGGAGTTGAACAGCGACGGGGACGTGAGCTCTGATTTTCTCATTAACGGCTTCCTCCAGGGCCTGGAGCTGAGCGGGTTTCATGGAAGGAGTGTCCAGTTCAATGGTGCTTCTTTGACGCCCGAGATCCCTGAAAAAATTATTCCATTATTCCAGAGACAACAGGATCGTATCAGAAAAAAAATGTTTTGGCCAAGCAGGAAGTAAAAATGGTGAATTTGAAAGTACCAGGATGTGGTCTTGTATCCAAACATGGTGTCTGCCAAAGCTGTGATTAAATGCTGACCTAGAAATAGAGGTCAAAAAGAGGTGAAACTTAATTATTTAAGCAAAATTTGCTGTTCTTGTTCTGCTAACGACAAAAAATAATCCACCCTCACCAGAATGCTGCTGCATGTGGTCAAACCTCCGATCCCAGTCCACCTTCACTCGCACCTCCTGACCCACCTCCAGGGGCGAGCAAACAAAGTGAGCAGCCTCTGGCCCCTGCCTCGTCACCCTCAAAACCGGGACATCCCCGATCAGCCCGTGGTCATCTGGCTGATGGGAGGACACGGCGGCTCAGGGAAAAGTATGACATCTCACCTACTTATCGCCAATTATTTGGAAAACCAAACTTACTTGTCCGCCCCCCTCTGGGAACAAAAGGGTGTCTTGGAGTTTGACAATGAAGCCCTTCAGAGTTTCCTTCTTGCCATTGACTTCCTGTTTGAGTTCAGATGGGCTGCAGGAAACTACAGTGGTGGCAAGCTAAAAAAAAAAACAAACAAATGAAATAAAAATGACATGTATTGGTATTTCAGCCAGCAAAAGAAATGTAATGCATGCATTTTAACTGCATAATTCCATAGTTTTAATAACTTACTACTAGTTATTATTAATAATAATTAAAATTCTGATGTTTTAATGAAATATAAAATGCTGCTTAATGTCTGGATTGGTAGTAGAAATAGATTTAACATAACCACACTGCACAAACACAAAATATAAATTATGTCCTTATATTCAGTGATGAAGAAACCCTGCAAGAACTGTTAGCATTGTTAGCATGGTTAGCATGATAGCTGACAACTTTAGCAGATAAACAATGTTCGTGTCACTTGTTTTAAAGAGCCGAGACGCAGCAGAATCACGTCCTCACCTCTTTCATATAACAGTCCCGTTGACACTGGAAAGCCATTCTGGGTTTTATTGGAGAGAAATGCCCCAAATCTGCAAGAGAGTTGACGCAATCGCGAAGTGTGCAGCTGTCAGAGAAGTACGGGTGGCAGCGAGGGACAAAAATGGCGACAACGCGGCTTCCGTAGAGCGGCCCAGCTAGAGTGGAAGAAACAATATTAAAACTTGTTCTTCTGTGAATGGGAAGCAACCGTTCAAAAAGACTGTATCTTAGATCTATATGATTTCATACATACATATGATTTCCTTTCAAACATAATGATAATAATAACTTTATCAGGGGGGAAGGCAGATTTTGTGCAGAAGGTGGGAGACCATCTCTGTCCCCTTTTTCTTATTGTTAAAGCATAAAGATAATGATTATACTCCTAAAACAACATGTATGTTATGGAGCCGCAAACACAGTATTTTTACTCAATGCGCAAAATGAATGTTGAAATAGCAGTAATACCACGTTCATTGATAAAATGACGTAAGGGATGGAAAGGGTGGATGGCCAGTTTAGAAGAGCGATGGTTCTAACCGGACCCTTATACCCCCTCAACTTGAGTACTGCTCGGAATATAAAAGAGTTGAGGACTTCTCTTTGGGGGCTTGATTGTGAATTGAAGTGTGATTTGACCTCTGACCTATGGTGGGGACTTGGATCTTTTACCCTATGAAAGCGTTTCAGTCACTCTTACAATTTTTGTACAAATGTTCAGGCTGGTTGTGGAGTTTCCTGGGCGGTGCAGGTGTGTGGAGATAAGCAGAGATGGTTTGCGTGGCTATTTAGCGACAAACCTGGTGGCAAGTAGGCAGATTTTTCAAGGGGACTTTGTTATTTCTATGACTTTACTCTATGAATTACAGATTATTTTCACACTGTCAGATTTAATAGACTGTAAAGACTTTAATACAGAGTTCCTGTATCAAAGTCAGAAATAGCAACATTTTGAAGTACCGAAGAAGTCCAAAGACAGGATTTCTAAAGCTGCTTTAAAACACTGAGCAAAGTTTGAACTTAACCTTAGTCATTCCAGAAGTCCAACAACTAAATAGATCCTACATTTATATGAAAAAAAAGATCTATAAAGGCACGAGGTATGATGACAGATGACCATAAAAAACTAAACAATTCAGCTCAACATAGTGCCGGGGGCTTCAGACCATGATTGAAAAGTCATTGATATTCTTTATTAAAATGGACAATGACGCATCACAGGATAATAATATCATTTCACAACATTTTTATAAATAATCCCATCAAAAATGTAACACTTAATAACAAAAACACATGATTTTGGACAATAATGTATCAAATCGTTGGCAAATATTACAAGCTTCAGTGTTGTCACTAGTGTCCGTTCCAACACAAACTCAACAAGTTTCAGTCGGACTGTGGAGGAAGAAAGAGGTAAATGGTCAGCGTCAGTGATCAGAATATTTCTAAAGAGTTTGATCAGGACATACTCAACATAAAATTGTTACTATAAAAATGTCAAATTGAATGAATGAGCAACAAATGACAGACCCCCACTGTGTCACATATCAAAGCCCGCCAGAAATCTCCGAATATGCCACAATCAAATACCATAAAAGAGGTTGCCATGTCAACCATTAATGCCACTTACATCGCTAAGATCTCCCATATCTGGTGCTTCTCCTTTATTACCACTGGCCATTTCCTGAATCATCTGAAAAAATGAAAGTGTTATTTACTTACAGATCACTGCACTCATAAAAATCATGCACATTTTATAATATTGGAAATTCTTAAGTAACGTTGCATAAAATCATGCCGGCAATTAGTCAATTTCGTTAAGACAGTGACTTCACTCACATCGGCATATCTGTCAAACTCTTCCTTTCCCTCGTCTTCTTCGTGCTCCCAGTCCCGCCAGTTGTCGAAGTCCACTGCGATCCAACTGGGCTGCAAAATGAAAGATATACACATTCTCACTACTTGCTATAGTAAGTGTCGGGTTCATATTGGAGGTTATAAATTCTCATTGATTCTGAGCTGTTGCCCGTGTTTGGGATGGTTTTCTTATTCTGTAGAGAATTCTGTTTGCATGTTTACTGTCGATAGCATGTGTCATACGTACATTTTTTCTATGATCATGGTGATATTTAGGAGAGAAATTGGCCGTGGGTTAAGAACACAATTGCCATTTATATTTAGATTCCTGTGATGGATCACTTTATACACACACTTACCCTTTCAGGATCCTTCTGGAGACGAGGCCAAGCATAATCAGGCTTCACCTTCCTCAGCAAGAAGTGGATTGAGCGGTCATGCACTGTCTCCCTGGAGTCCTTTTAAGTGAGGAAAGCATATGAACGCGCTTTGCATGTTGTCAAACATATAAGATATGTAGATGAGGCTCTTGTCATGCCGAAACAGTCGGACGCTTACATTGATAAGTATATTTTCATATAAGTGCAGTTCATTGTAGATGACATCTTCTGTGTCGTTTTTGCAGCTGTTGCAAAGATAGAGCATGGGGAAGATTTAGTAGACACACACACAGTTGGAATGTTTGAGAGACAACTGAACACATTATCAGGTAATTGATGAAAAGCTGTATTATTATACTTTTCCAAGACACAAGACAAAAAAAGAAGCCCAACCACTAAAAAAAACTGTCAACTCACCATAAAATAAGTTTGTCACACTGGATATCAACCTGAACATTTTTCGGTCTCTGAACCTTGAAGTTGAGGGTGACATATTTTTTTCTGTCAAACCACACCACTGGTGCAGGCTGGCTGTTGGAAAATACAGTCAAATACAAAATAGTGTGTATTAGCTTCCCGAGACCTGCCACTCTCTGTTATCAAGGTATGTAAGTAAGAAACGTGTGCCGACAACTTTTGGTGAAGAAAAAACGGCAGCACTTACCATTCCTCTGGTCTGACAATCTTGGGCTTGTTCATTGTTACTGTTGGGCCAAGACAGGACAGAAGCCACAAGCTTTTACTCAGTTAGGTAAAACGCATGCCATACATGTGGTGGGAGAGCGGAAAGACCTTCCAAGCTATTTATAGATCATTTGGTATCAGCTGCTGGGGGGAGACTTGCCCGTCCCAGCCCCCTCCACTACCCTTTATGGTCTGTCAATGGAAGGCTCTAGAAAACAGTTGTTTTTTCTTGGTTCTGCAAACTTCAGCCACCCCCACCTGGTTAGATAAAGAGTGTGATATTGGGGGTTGGTGGTGTTGCAGAAAAATGTGCTGAAAAATGGATTATCTGAAAATGCAAACCAAAGGAAAAAAACCAACGTGAGGTTCAAATTTTTCGTTGTATCGTTTATTTTAGTTTTTTAATGTTTCAGTCGACACTAAGGAGTTCCAACAATGAGCATTCATTTTCACCAACTTCTATCGATTTCTTGGTGTATCGGTGACATATTGTAAGAGCTGTGCCCCATAAGTGGTAAGATGTTCACAAATGTGACAATTAAAAAGAATAATAACGACGTGCTTGATGTACCATAATTTAATGATATGACACCGGACCCAAAGTTTGTGTAAATAACAAGAGAAAAAGTTTAATCCAGGTCAAATAATTTATGTTATCATTGTAAACTGCATCAAAGAGTATAAGTAATTAACATAAATGGTGATTATAATATAGTGGGGGAGCATTGCAATGAATCTATGCGAATAGATAAATTACTTTTACTACTATTACTAACTTATTCTTCCTTCTTTACAGATATTTTGGTTTTTTGTGAGTCTAAACCTGCTGGAAAAGAGCAAACACTAACCAGACGAGAGATAAAGCACAGCAGGCACGAGAAATCGAGAAAGCATCACCTGTAGGAGTCGATAGAGTCCACACGGTGGCGGTAATGCTGAACCCGCCACACACGAAGAAGAAGCTCACACCGGAAACGCACTTCTCTGCCCGGACGGTGCAGCGTATGTGGCGCCAGAGGGACCGAGGCAACTCTGTGCACACAGAAACTTCTGCTTGAAACAAAAAAAAAAAAAAAAACATCAGCACGGAATTTTTCCCCCCCCTC
The DNA here is from genome assembly GCA_903171835.1 of Mullus surmuletus. Taxonomy (NCBI): domain Eukaryota; kingdom Metazoa; phylum Chordata; class Actinopteri; order Syngnathiformes; family Mullidae; genus Mullus; species Mullus surmuletus. The sequence goes on along the minus strand of CAESWR010000103.1, from coordinate 477,189 downwards.
CTTACTCTTCACACCAAAAACCGCTTGGACTTTTTAACTTTTATTTTTTTGTTTTTGGCGGCGCCGTTACGCGGTTGCACACCCAGGTCAACATGCCTCGCAGACGACAGGTAGGAACAAATAGAAGCTAGCAAAGGGGGAGCGCAGCGTTAGCTTGCGCTTCCACCACATTCCCCGCCGTTACGCCACATAAAGCCCAGTATTTTGTTGATCAAATGTACGCCGAATTGACGATAGGACCGCAGTAATGGCTTCTACACAAAAAACGCGGGTATATGCGCGGTTTGAAGTAGTATTAATACGCGTGTACTGTAAATTGACGGGTTTGATGAGGGAGTTCAACGCCGCGCCCTGCTTGTGATGGCTAATGCTAAGAGCTAAGCTAACAACACCTGCTGTTTCGCCCGTGCAGCCTCGTTTTTTTTATCTGATAACCATCGTGTTTTGTTTTGTGTTCTCGCCACTTTGTCTTCAACAAAACGGTTGTTCAAATGCCGTCATTAAATGCATATCTTATCCAGGCTGCTATCTGTGCATCTCCAGCTATCAGCTGTCTGTGGCCTTTCTCTGTGAGGGTGGTCACGAAGGTGGCCGGATGAGAATAGAGGCCAGGTTCAACAACCCTATCTGTGTCCCACATTGATGAATCCCCCATTCAGCTGCCCACCTCGCCGGATCTGCTGCTGTTGACATGTTTAATTGACGTCACCAGTGTCTCTGAGCTGTCATTAACTGTAATTATACTTTGGGGTGTGATGGATTTCGTGTGTTTGCTTCCCCCGATAGAGACATATGCCTGGAAGCGGTTCAGATGGAACTGAAGACTCCGACTCCTCTGCTGAGAGAGAGCAGACCAACAGTTCAGAGAGTGATGGGAACATGCACAAGAGACAACGCCTAACCAGAGCTTCCACTCGCCTCAGCCAGAGCTCACAGGGTTGGCCGGCACACTGACTTTAAACACACCATAGCACGCCTCTAAGTGCTCTCAGCTGTTTAATCAACGCAGCGGTTTTGACTCTTTTTCCTCTGCAGATACTCCCGACTTGAAACGAGCCGCAGATCACGATGAATCTCCGCCGCTGACACCTACGGGTAACGCGCCGTCCTCCGAGTCGGAGCTGGACATTTCCAGCCCGAATGCTTCACACGACGAGAGCCAGGCCAAAGACCAAGCCAGCAGGGACTCGGACAAGGACCTGTCCCATCGACCCAAGCGCCGCCGCTGCCACGAGACCTACAACTTTAACATGAAATGCCCCACCCCTGGATGTAATTCACTTGGTAAAATCACTGTCCTTTTAGGCTCACCGAGGGTGTCGTGCTTTTTTGTTAGTTTTTTTAATTCAATGGAATTTAGATCCCTGCTGACATAAACGTTATCCATTTGCACAGGTCACCTCACGGGAAAACACGAACGCCACTTTGCTGTATCCGGTTGTCCTCTTTACCACAACCTCTCTGCTGATGAATGCAAGGTAAAAAGAAAAAGGAAAAAAAAACATTTCATCTTTCATCTCAGCTCCTCATCTCATTATCTTGGTTTCATCTGTGTTAGATTTACATTTAGCTGGCGTCCTGCTCACTTGCCAGTGTTTGGTTTTAGCCAATTTTGCTTTCTCTCATATGTTCTTTAAACGCTGTGCTCGGTGTAGTGGCGATGTTCGAAGTGTCTGATTCAGCTGACATCCAAATATGTGGAGGCTGTGTCTCTGGCGTAGTTACAAGCAGCGAAATGGGCATCGTCTTGTTAAAAACAGCTAAAAACCATCCTTAGCGGCAGGTGTGTGTGTTTTCGGCTCGAGGCTTTATTGTCTGCCACTGTGTGTGTGTGTGTGTGTGTGTGTGTGTGTGTTTGCGCATGTGTGTGCGCGTGTGTGTGCGTTACAACAACCGTCATTCTGCTTGTGTTCAGATTTGACTGGTACAGAATTGGATGCACTGCACATCTGACACTCAAGGAGCTTTTGTTGATAAAGACATGTTTTTTGCTTTTTGGAGGAACAACAAAAGGCTTATATTTGGGAAAATATCAAATGTATCTTTATCTTTCAGTTTTGCATGTTCAGTTTTCTTACACTTTTCATTTGATAAACATTTGAATAATGTAGATTGTGACACATACATAGATTGTGTTTTTAGGTTTAAGATATCATATGTTAACAGTATCCAATTAAATCTCTTCGTTGTTTTTATTTAGAAACATGAATAATGTTTTGAGACAAGCACAAAGAACTGTGAAGCCACATTTTACCTTTTTACCGCAGTTGTTCTTTCTATCAGTCAGCACAATGGCACCAAGCTGAAACTCCAGACACTAACCCCCTAAAAGAATACACGTATTTAATTTGTAACTCATTCATCCATCGTCGACTCTGTTTTCAGGTGAAAGCCATCAGCCGTGAGAAACAAGAAGAAGAAGTCAAAGGGCAGGAAGAGACCAACTCGCGCCACGCAACTCGTCACCAGGTCTCTCTTAGCATTGATACTCACCACGCTGGTTTACGTTTAGGTTTTTTGTGTGTTTGCCTTTTTTCTGAGCGTCAGTGTTTTTTTCCCACCCAGACACCGACACCCAAACAGAGCAGATACAAAGAACAGGTGGCCGAAATGAGGAAGGGGCGCAACTCTGGACTGCAGAAGGAGCAGAAGGAGAAGCACATGGTAAGCAAACGGCAAAGTTGTGTTGCTGGAGTGTTTTTTTCCCCCCTCTTCCATCTAAGGCTGGGCAATTAATCAAATTTTAATTTCAATGTCAACAATTATGAAGCCAAGATAATCTAAATAATACGATTATTGTGCCAGGTCCTGGAGAATGCTTTAGATTAGGGGTGTCAAACTCAATCAGACAGGGGGCCAAAATAAAGAACAGACTCCAAATCGCGGGCCAACAAGGGTGGATTTTCTTTTTTTTTCTCTTTTTTCACACTGAGACGGAATCTATTATCCCAGTCTGTGTTTAGCCCTCTAGTCTTTTCTCGGGGTTAGCCGTGTTTTGGAGCCTAGCGTTAGGTTACGGTTCAATCAGACATGGTGAGCATGAGACTCCGATGAGTTTGTCAATAAAGTTGCCCGCAGGGAGCAGATGACGAGCCTCCCTGAAGCCAAAAAACCCTGCAATGCAGTCTGGGATTTGTAGTATCAGTGGTGCACACGGATTACCTGCGGGCCAATTCTGATAGATATAAGATATTAACATGCGGCCCGGATACAATCGTCCAGAGGGCCGGATGTGGCCCGGGCCTTGAGTTTGACACATGTGTTTTGGGTGAAAATTTTAGTTTTAGATGTTCTGGAAGACGTTTTAGGGGTTCTGGAGGAAGTTTAGGGGTTCTGGAATAGGTTTCTAGAGGTTAAAAATGACAGAGTCTTGTTGATCTTGTTTCACACTTATTTTTAATTTTTTTTTCAGTTGAATTATATTTAAAGTTAAAAAGACAGTTTAAGAAAAGTTCACTGAATGCACGATGTTTCTGAAGTTAATGAATAAATGTGTTAACTAATCGTGATCTCAAAATAATAGCGATTATGATTTTTGCCATACTACTTCCATCCTGAATTTGTATCCCGTGTGGCCTGTAGGAGCATCGACAGACGCACAGCAACTCCAGAGAGCCTCTCCTGGAGAACATCACCAGCGACTACGACCTTGAGCTGTTTCGGAAAGCCCAGGCCCGCGCGTCCGAGGACCTGGTAATAGATCCCGTATATGACAACTGTAACCTGTGCCTCCACCCATTGCATCTTTGATTACATTTATTGTGCTTTTGCTTTGCTGCAGGAGAAGCTGCGCATCCAGGGCCAGATCACCGAGGGCAGCAACATGATCAAGACAATCCTATTTGGCCGGTACGAGCTGGACACCTGGTACCACTCGCCATACCCGGAGGAGTACGCTCGCCTGGGACGCCTCTACGTCTGCGAATTCTGCCTCAAATACATGAAGAGCCAGACCATCCTCAGGCGACACATGGTGAGAGGCTGTCACACAACATCTCCGAAACCTTGAAGAAGTTGGAGCGAGCATCCGACTCCTCAATGATGGCTAATAATGACCTTAAAAGCAGTCAATTGCAGTGATTTGTGTCACAGTTGTTTATGGTTTGTCTACGCTTGTGTCTGTTTTCAGGCCAAGTGTGTGTGGAAGCATCCTCCAGGCGATGAGGTGTACAGAAAGGGAGCAATATCTGTGTTTGAAGTCGACGGCAAAAAGAACAAGGTAGAGAGACTGACCTTCAAATACTTGGAGATATGGAGTGGTGAAGGCCTTTCCATTTCCGTTACATGGGTCCCCAAAAACTTTTTTAATGAATTTTATGATTTTTTATGAATGAGAGTCAATGACATAACAATTAATTTCTGGTCCCGTTTGAATTGTACCATGGATTTCACATATGTTGTGTGAGGGTTTTAATGCATGAGACACGTCACCACCTGCACTTGGAACTCTAGAGAAAATCTTTATAAGTCGGGGCATGTGGAGAGTTTCAGTTATGCCGATGGGAAGAAACGGAGGGAAAGGGCCATTATGTGACGTCACATACGCAACAAGTAGTCTTTCTCATCGTGTTTTCTCTACAGCCTTTAACTGAAGCAATTGCACGATAAACAGTTAAAATCTTGGCATGAAAAATTATCATTTAAATCCACAAACAACATATGTGTAATGTGGGACATTTAATGGTGGGGACCAGAAAATAATAACTTTCTCTCCATCGAAAACCCATTCATTATTTACGATCTCATGGGTCCCATGGGGGTCTCCCGGAAGGGACGGGACTTCACCACGCCATTTGACATATTCATGGTATGGGAGTGTTGTGGGGATGACTTGATAAACCCTAACCCTAACCCCCACCCCCCCTTTTTTTTGTAATCACAGATCTACTGCCAGAACCTGTGTTTACTCGCCAAACTCTTTCTGGACCACAAAACACTGTACTACGACGTGGAGCCTTTTCTGTTTTACGTCATGACCGAGGCTGATAACACCGGCTGCCATTTGGTAGGATACTTCTCTAAGGTAAGTGTCACACATGTTCAGATCACTGTTTTAATTCTACGGCTCATGCTATGTTATGGCTGTAATGCCAAAGCACAACCTAAATGTACGTTGTCTTTTCTGATTTTAAGGAAAAGAATTCCTTCCTCAACTACAATGTTTCCTGTATCCTCACGATGCCCCAGTACATGAGGCAGGGCTTCGGCAAGATGCTCATCGACTTCAGTAGGTTTGAGTCACAGTGTTGTATTCATATGTTACAGTGAAAAATCATGTTTTACTGTACTTACAGCACATTGAAAAGCAAAATTCAGGGCGATTTTGTTTATTTATTAGTTATTTCTGGTTTAATTATTGCATTTTAGGGAAATTCTGCATAATAATTTGATGTGACTGGTTATTTATCAGAATCAGTAACCCTATAGTGTGGATATGATTTCTGTATTTTTTTTTTTTTCTACTGCTCATGGTCAACTGTGGTCTGTGCTTTGTTCAGGCTACCTGCTGTCCAAAGTGGAGGAGAAGGTGGGCTCGCCAGAGAGACCCCTGTCTGACCTGGGCCTCATCAGCTACCGCAGCTACTGGAAGGAAGTGTTGCTCAGATACATGTACAACTTCCAAGGGAAGGAGATCTCCATCAAAGGTGCGCCCCCCCCTCATGAAGGTCACGAGGTTTACTGACACCATATGAAAAATATCCCACACGTGCAGTATTTACAGTTGCGATATTTTCTTGACACAGAGATCAGTCAGGAAACTGCCGTCAACCCGGTGGACATCGTGAGCACGCTGCAGTCGCTCCAGATGCTGAAGTACTGGAAGGGGAAGCATTTGGTGTTAAAGCGACAGGTAATGTGACTTTTACCCGTCATGTGTTTCTTTCTGTGCTGTGGTTTGTCGGAAGGTTGTTATCATCAGGCGGTGTCTGTGTTCACAAGTCTGACCAGCAACAAATGCACAGTCGCATCTCTTTAGTTTTTTTTAATGACCCCTACAAACATTAATGTGTTGTTCACAAAAAGTGATTTAAAAAAAAAAAAGGTCTTAAATTTGCCACTTTTAATTTGACAAATTTTCATTGGATTCATTTGGATGCTTATATCCAGTAGTATGAAGTAGCCTTAATTATTTTTTCTTTAAAAGAAATGACCTACGGTAATCTCAGGTAGATTTTTTTGCCAATTTGATTCATTATTATTATTTATTTTCTATTATTATTATTGTTGATTTATTTTTAAAGATTTTTGCACTAAGCAAAGACAACGTGGTATCAAATATGTTGTTGTTTTTTTTGTTTTATTTTCTCAGATGCCAAACAAGGCAACAAAAAGATTATGGTTGTGTTCGACACCCCATTTAAATCCTTTTTTTCCTCCCCATGTTTCTCACCCAGGACCTAATCGACGAGTGGAAAGCAAAGGAGATCAAAAGAGGCAACGGCAACAAAACCATCGACCCGAGCTCGCTGAAATGGACGCCCCCCAAAGGAACATGAGCACTGGGATTCTCAGGCTACTTAATAGACTCACCTCCAGCCTCACCAGCCACAAGTAGCCTAGACCTACTAACTGTTAATAAAGAACAGTGTTTGTTTTTCTTTCCTGTTTTTTTAACCAGCTTTTGGTTTTTTATCATTGGACACTTTTTTTTAAAAAACTTTTTATATATTGCTTGGATACTCTAAAGCACCATGTGTTCCATTTAAATCATTTTTGACTGAAACAAACAACTCTAGAAAAGTGGTTCTTTTTGTCCAGGGGGGTGGGGGTGGGGGGGGGGGGGGNCATTTGCTACGCTTTGAATGTTGAACGACAAACAATTCTGTGGATCACATGAATGTTTTTGCTTTAATCGTGCAAAAAAAAGAAAAAAGGAAAAAAGAACACATACGTACATTTGCAGCATTTTCAGGCTGCTCACTTCTTTAATTTCATCCAAGAAAGGTGCATCATGAACATGTGGTTGTTTTTGTTTGAGATAAATCCAATCAATAATCGTTAGCATGATATGAAATCATAAGCAGGGTGTATTTTTGAAGAGTGTGATGTACGTATGGTAATGTCTTCTTTGGTTGGTGATAAATTGTATAGATCATAACGTGTGCTTCTGTTTTTTCTAAGCGCCATTAATACAGGATTTGGACCAATCCCTCTGGTAAACCTGCCAAATAAAAGGACAACAGGTTGCGATATTTTTAATTTGTTGCATATATACATATATAAAAAAGAAGACAATACCACTGTAAGAATGCACAAAATAAAACAACCTCAGGTTTTTATACTGTTACAACTGTACCTTGCTCGTGTGGTTTCTCGGAAACGTCCATCGCAGCGCCCGTTGCTGACGGAATCGCACCGGCTAAAGATTCTGTAGTTAAAACGGCAAATATTTCCACTCGCTGTCTTTGCCTTGCAGTGTTACGCATACATGTTACATGTGTATTAGCAGTTAGATATTTTTCAAAATCAATAAAGCTGCCTTGATATTTTCAAACGACATAATTGGTGCTTTGGTTTTTTTGCTCACCGCTGCTGGAAAGGCTCCTTCCCATCAGGCCCACAAACGTCTCCCCCTTGTTTCCTGAGAATGGGATGAGGACCACCAGGGGATAGATTAGAAATACATCAGATTTAATTTACAGTGAAAGCAGCATGAAAAATGAAAACAAATGTATATACAATTCTCATTTTTTCTTCTTTAAATCTGTACTTTAAATGTATTGTATTTTCAAAATAATAGTCATCTACTCACGCCTATTTACTTTGAAAGCTTTCTTTGCACCTGAGAGGGGGGAAAAACCCAGTATGTTGATTTTTTTTTTCAACAGAGGAAATGGCCATACTAAACAAGGTCATTGAGGTAAACAAAATTAATAGTTAAAAAAAATTAGAATGCTACCTGAGCGTTTTCCCATGAGTCCATAGAAGCGAAGGGCTTTTGCTCTTTTCATCAGAGTGGCAATGGGCTGAGACACATCAGTCTCCAGGGAGTCACCCTGCCAAAAAAGCCAAAAACAATCAAATTTGCACTGAATTTGACATGAAATTTGCGATTAAATCTGATTAAGTCGCTCCTTACCAAGGAGAGATTCAATGCACTTATCTCTGATGAAAGGAGAAGATGATGGAGACTCACCTGCCAGTCTCTGCACAGCCTCCGCTCCTCCTCCACATCAACGGAGAGCCCCCGACGGGTCTGCACCAACGCACAAAAAGTCACGAGAACAAGCTGCATTTTCCAGTTATCCATCTCGAGATGAGCAGCTAAAAAAGAAGAAAATCAACCCTTAACAAAATGAACGAGGATGCCGGTGAGAAGCGAGGCGCAGTGATTCTGAGGGCGCCAAGTGCATCCAGAGTGCATTTATACCTCTTAACCCCACACCGCCAGACCCCGCCCCCCCCAACATGATTACACAACTGCCTATGCTTGAATCAATATCCTATCATAATATAAGATTGCTCATATTATATCATTTTTCTTATATTATTTTCATAAAATGAGTGTTCAAAGATTTCGCTTGCAGCTGAGCTTTGTCACTTTACTGCTTATTAGAGTCCTAGGATGTCAAACACTTTGAAGGCAGTTTAAATATTTACTTGTGCGATGGCAACCTTTCATTTCTGCTTTTTATTGGACATCTGGATCGCTGCCGGTCTGAAAACATTCTCCTGGCTTCGGCGACTCTTCTTTGATAGCAGGACGTGCAGGCGCAGCGGGCCTTAGAGCAAATATACCCGTCTGAGCAGGCAGACGGGTGGAGCTTTATTGGTTACAGTCATCTGTACGTGAGCTCTTAGTTTGACTTGGTTCTATCGTTGATTTTTTGTGATTAACTTGATGAGATCAAGTGGAAGAAAAAGACAAAAATAGTCATTGTGATTCTAAATGTTTGCTCAAAATGTCAATATTTGTAACTTTTTAATGATGCACTACATCAGCAGGGTCACTTAGTTTCCATATCCCGAGATAATTACACTGTTATTAAATCTGTTCATGATTATTACATACTTAGCTATTTAAATACCCTGTTCTTAATGAACGCCGAGCTCTTTTTCCAATCCTCCGGCCATAGAAATTTCTGGAGGGGCAATTACTCTACAATCGGTGTTCTGTGAGGACGCCCACTCGAAACAAAGCTGACACACACATCAAATGCTTTGATCCACGCACAGGTGCTTCTAAAAACAAGAAAAGCCCGGGACAATTAGGCCTGAAAGGCAATTACGCGCGAACAGCCGCTTGTGTGCGCACAGTCCAACCCGCGGCGGACACAGAGGGCCGAATCAAAAGAAATCAGAGGCTCGTGCATTTGCATGTCAAATGGGCGACGCACAAAGAGCTGCGGCGATGACGGTGCGCCGCATTTTCACGTGACGCAGTGGGAGCAGTCGAGCAGGTCATTAGGGCAAAGCCACCTCGAAACTGCCAGGGTTTTTCTTTCTTTTTGGCGATTTTGACCCCATGAACAAGCTCGAATAGTGACAAAATTTTGCCAGGACGGTTGGGCCCGGCAAAAAAGTCGGTGTTTTCAAGTGCCCCTTCAAAAAAAGCGGTGCAAAATGGCTCGCCAGCGCCCCATACAGATTGTCACGAGCAGCAAGTTTGTCTGAGGTGCACCAAATTTTGTACGTATGCGTATCTCAATGATATCCACAAAATGGGGCACTTGGTGATTCGCGCATGTTACATTTTTCCGAACTTGACCTCATGCTTTAATCCGACCAGCAAAAAATTCCCACAGGACAATCCTCACCCCATGGGCAAGTTATTGAATTATCCAAGCAGTTTGGCCTCCACCCACCGGCCTCAAACTACCGGATAACGCTGCATCTGCCAGGTGAACTCACCAGGCGTATTAGACATCCCAAGCCTTTTGGACCCACGTGCCACGTCCAACAGGAAGTCCGCCATTTTGAATTGAAAGTGCTAGTAGTTCTAGTACGTAACAGATGAACTCCTCTTCAAGGGACCTAAAGATAAAGGGGACCTAAGGGGACCAGCTTTAGGGACCTAAAGCTGTTATTTCTTCCACGAGTACCTATTAATTAGAATTTTAAGTGTAGCTCAAAAGTTTCTTGTAGTAAACACCTTGAAGATCAAAAGCTTTTTTGTAGAGCGGGGGGCGTGGCCATGGCCATTGATGTTTTTTTCAGAAATTTTATTATTCAGTAACTCGTTCCAATCCTTCTGAAACTATAACAGATTCAGATTCTTATTAAAACATCCCATATATGTGAGAGTGCCACCTATTGGCAACAGGAAATACATCTCTTGTATTTGTACTTTATTTACCTAGGGAGCCACGAGAGGGGCTATATATCTGCATTTGATGTCAGATATATTCCTTACACTGATGCTGTACACACACACACACACATGCACACACACACAGATACACAGTGAGGAGATCCAGTGTGAAGCTCTCATTCCCCTGCGGTCGTTCAACTCCGAATTTAGCCTCTAATTAAACAGATTCTGTTTTGAGCCACCGACTAAAATAGAAAACACGAACAACAGGGGTCTCTGAGGAGCAGCTCATCAGATGCAGGTTTTGATGCGGGCTTCAAATGCTCCCGAGGGGGGAATCCCCCCCTTTATCTGATCCGTCTAAGGCAGCTATTACTTGCATTCACACATCTCTCATGGATGACAGACTTTTAGTTTTAAGACACTTATTTTATTTTATTAAATTGCCACTGAAACACAGCCTGGACTGATCATCTCCCCTCTGGGAAATCGTGCATGACAGTTACAGTTCTCAGTATCTGTGCATCATTTGTTTGCGGTCTGGCTTAATAAAAACCATAACCTCCCCTATTCTTGTGAATCCCGCCAATAAATGATTTCACATGGGCTTCGCTATGCACTGACACGCTGCGAACACATCCGTCTCGGTGTTTTCCTTTAAGAACAGTGATATTAATCAGCTCCATAATGGCTTTTTTTCATCTCACATAGTGTTGTAGAACTCAAGATAGATTTTGGTCTTAAGTCCAGTCTCAAGGCGGCTTTTTGTGGCTGGTGATGCTTTGCTTTGGACGCCAACCAACGGCTTCAAATCATTGGTTGATTGATTATTTCCCCCAAATTGCAGCCTCTGCCTTCTTACTAAATGTGTTTATCTGATTTGAGTCAACTTAGAAGCCGCATTCACCTGACAAACCCACATCTGATTTTGGTATAGAAATTACAAAAAAAAGCCTCAAACGCTTGAAATGAGTGGAATTAGCTGCCTATGCACCAAGCAACATGGACATCTTTCTTTGATTTCTACAATCTCGGTCTTGGTGCCCTGTGGTCTTGGTAATATTGGTTAAAATAACCAAGAAAAAAGCCCCAAACAAGCCAACGGTGCGTACTGATGAAACACACAAGGTGGCGCTGCTCGACAGCCTCAGAGACATGAGAGCTGATGGCCGTAATCTCCTGTTGACAGAGTCGCTGTTATCAGATGAGTGTAGATGCTCAGCTGGTGTGATATCATCACCTCCTTAGCTTGACAGTGAGGCTTTAACACCGACTGTTGGAGCGTCTATCTCCACACGATCTGGATCCATCTTAACACTGACAAATGAGGCTAATGGCAGGACTAAGTGGGCTTTGGTGGGGCCGGTCGGTCAAGTGAGCAGCAGACGGAGGGTTTCAACAGGCAGCCGCTATCGTGTTATGATGTGTGTGCTTAGTTTGGGCTCCCAGGAAATCTTTCTTTCTTTCTCTCTTTCAAATATATATATATTTATTTGTCATTTTAAAGTTGTACCATTAAGTTAAGACAAAATGTATCCCAGTTACACAACATAATGCATAATTGCAAATTTGATATGTTGAAAGACATTTGTCCTCATACAGTGGTACCATGGAGGACACAACCTCTTCATGAGAATGACGCATTTTTATCTTTTAAATAGTGGTTCTCAAGATCTCATCGTAGTGCGAGACCACCATCACCGCTCCTGCTCCTGGACAGTGGTGGTCAGCCAAGGAGGGGGCAATACAGCAAGTCAGGACCTGTAAGAGCCACATAAGGGCAGGACAGGACTGGACAGATGGGAGAGACCTGACAGACGGAACATGTAGGAGGCAGTTCTTATTCAGTGGCGCCAACGTTGCTGCTGTTCTTAACACGCAGCTCGAGCTGAGAGAGTCGAGCTTGATCACGCAGGCTCACTCGCTCCAGTTGCGCTTTCCACTCAAAAAGCTACATTTTTAAACCTCAAGCGACTGCTGCGTCACCGTTGCTACATTTTTGCATTGATTTTGTGTGTATTCTCGTCACGCTGGTCGTGTTCACTATCCACATGGTTCCATGGTGTTGTTTATGGACCGATGTCCTCTGTCTCCAAGGGGCCCCCTCCAGCTCGAGGCGCAGGGCAAGTGCATGTTGTAACACCTCTGGCTGCAGGCGGCATGTTGAAAAGCTTTTTTTTTTTGTTAATATAGTTGTTGACAGTTTTACTTCTGTATGGTTGACACTTGCCACCCAGCTTCTCTGAGGGTCATCACCAGTTGAACCATTGACCCACCCCTGTGAATTTATAGGGGTGGAGGGTCTGCTCTGGCCACTCATTGCTACACTTTGATACTTAAGGGAAGGAAACACTTGGTCTACTGCCTTCCCATATTTGTGTCCAGAGAAATGCTGGTCCTTCATTTTCCCATTCACAAGGTTACTTTTTGCTTTCTGTTCCATATTTGGACCGTACTGAACCCGTTAAAAAGGTTTTTTACCTCTGTAACCATGTTACCAGGTCTCCTTAAAAAATGAAATAAAATAAAATAAAAATCTCTCTCTATATATAAAACAATATTGCTTATTTCCATGGCATACAGTCCTGAGTGCTCAAATCTTCTTTCATTCATATATCGTATACATATTGCGTTTGCCTGCGTGCGACACAAAACCTTCCACTGTTCGGCAGGGAACGAATGGTTGAATGTAACTTCTGCAAGGAAGCTGCATCATCTCCTCATGCGTAGCACATCTGCCCTCCGAAAGTACCTACTACTGCATGCAGTAAACTACTACTAAGTATACTGTACTATTGGGGCACACTACTCCCATCATCTAAGCGCATCTTGAGTGCGGATTTGTCCATTGCAGGCATGGTGCGCTGAGGATTGTGGGTCAGAATGGCCAGGGCAAGCCAAGTTGGTACTTTCAGCATACTGCATAATACATACTACATACTGGGACAAAATTGATCTTTTTCTGGTATACTAAATAGTAGGGTAGTACACGATTCAAAATGCAGCCCCAGAATGTCCTTGTTGACTATTATGAGCTTTCAACTTAAACAAAACAAGAGAACATACAGAAACTTAGACTTAGAACAGCCTTTTGGTGCCAAGCGACTGATTTAACTAAATGAATAAGATGTTTTATTGTCATGCTCAAATGTATATTAAAAAAATGAGTGTTAAATGTTGAGTTCTCCCTTCCTGTCCCTGTGTTTTTTGTGTATGTTTTTTACGACTGACAAAGATCTCCTCCAGCAGGTGGCAGCCTTCCACCACGGATGGATTCCGACACCCAAACCCAGTCCAGCTGCTCCAGCTTGTCCACCACCTCACTGGGTTCGTCCCATTAGGACTTTGAGGTAACCATGATGAACCATCCTCCTCTCATTTGGCTTGTTTTGTCTGCGTGCTTCTGCTACACATGCAGAGCGGGAAAGGAATTCTCAAGCACTGGCTCGGTCAAGGACAATGTGACACATATTAAGATTCTCCTTTGATTTTTCTTTTATGGTCCATTTGTCTTCTATTTGGGAGTTTACATATGGACAAAATCAATCGGCGGCATTTTTTTCCTTCTTCAAACCGCAGAGAAATCATTTGTTGTACACAGTTTTAAGAGAAATAAATTAACTGGATGACGAAACACTTGTTTCTGCAAGTAGTTTTTGCATGAATCAAGGGAAGCTCGACACTTTTGAGGGGCAACATATGTGGAGAGCACCAGCCCCTAACATTTACAGACGGTCCCTAAAGTGGCATCGCAATGCAAGGCTGGCGCTTAAGTTAAAGCTAAAGCGAAGGTTTTTTATTGACGATGGATTTCAATGTCTTATATCCAGCTGTCTTCAAATAGATATTACCATTCGGAGCGTCACTCTCTGTAGAAGGTTTGGCGCACCAGAATAGATCAGACGTTACACATTGAAGACTCCATCCATACAATGGTAGGCGGTACGACCTAGCCTGACATGAAACTACAAATTATCTTAGGAGTTTTCACTGTTAGCCTGAATGCTTCCGAACTCTCTTGTTCCACCGAGTTGTTTTTCCCGTTTGGTGCCCTTTGGCACTTTTGTGTGGTTTCTCCAGAGAGGCATAAATTTGGCTCTTCAAGGCTCCCTGAGAATGAAATACCACTGTCTGCCCTCGCACGCCGGCTCAGACTTGGCGCTCTGGGCTGCCGCTGCGGTGGCTCTGTCTCCCAGCGCGCCGCGGCGGCCTCAGACGGGCCGGCCGGGGGTCGGTCCTGCGCCGTGAACCAGAGTGGACCATGGGACGTCACGCCTGTGTGTTTGTGCCTCAGCGCCAAGCACCCGAAAGTCGCGCCAGGCGGACTTTCTCTCGATGGCTCCATGGCACACTTGAGAGGACTCCAGTGTAAACACAGCACAGGCATTTCCCCGGTCTGCGTGCTCACACTCCAGCAGGTCGCGCACGGAGGCCTTATCGCGGCGGTCATGGGGATGTCAGATGGTGGAGGCTTCGGGCCGGCCGTGCCTCCAGCAGCCTAGGGTTTGTCTCCCCGTGTGTGTCATCTGATGACCATGACAGGAAGTGACCTGTCATTTCATTCCACAGTGCCCCTCCCTTCTGTGTAACTGATGTTCAATAATTTTCCCTGTAAAAAAACGAAATCGATGTTGTCCAACCGGAACCGCCTTTTTCTCTTCCTGCTTGGCTTCACTGTAGTGTTGCCAATGTTTTTCTTACAGATAACAAACACAATTCATCTTTGGCGTGGCTTTTGGCACGGCCTTCAAGTGATCAACTCCTGTAAGCATGTAGTTTCAGGTCCAATGCCGTTTGTGTCATGTCCTCTGATGTGACATCGGCTGACTCAAAGGGATCTTCAAAAGAGGGAGCTCGCCGTTATCTTCCTAACAATAGTTTTTCTTTGGTAAATTTGGGAATTTTTAATTGAATGGACCTTTTAATCTCATACACAGTACCCATAATGCCTTCACAGATGATCAGCTACCCTGTTTTCTGACCTTTTTTTTTGTCATTCAAAGATTAATAAGCAGAATCCCTCCGTCTCCGTCCCGTCTTTTCCCAGCACGACTGCAGCGCTCATCTGTTGGTCCTTAGGGTCGGATCCCGCGGGTCCCCGGAGGCCCGTAATTGGCCACGTTAGTGATGTTCTTGTTTGCCGGGCTCTTGTGGCTTCGTCGACACTCTCAGCCTATGGCAAGACCCCCCCCCCCCCACCCACCCACCACCCATCTTTGGTCAGACGTGCTTACTTTGTCGACGAGCCAATCGCCAATTCATCCCCAAAAGCCTCAGAGGTTCAAAAGCCAAGTGCATAATTGCTCCTTAAATCAATCTGCAAATTTCGCGGTATTCCGAGCTGCAAACAGTTGGCCTGGGATCATTTATTCATACGGAGCGGAGAGTCTCACACGGTCGGAGAGGGAAACAGCATCTCGCAGGAAAATCACGGACGACGCTACATACGTTCAATTATGGGTTTTGCGGCTCGGATGCTTTTTTTTCACGGCGGCGGCGGCAGCTCGGCACGGTCCGACCCCCTTTGTTCGACCTTTAGGGGTCCCGTTGTGCTCGTGTGGTTCCCGACAGGGGGAGGCCACACAGCGAGCGGCGCGTCCCGCCTCTGTGGACCCAAAGTATGAGAAATTCTCCCTCCTGTTCTCAAAGTGCTGAGAGCCTGCATGTGTGTGTGCGCGTGTGTGTGTGACACAAGGAGACGGCTGCTGCAGTGTCACATTAAAAAACAGACAGGGACTCGTCTCCATCGGTCTCTGCACCTTAATAACAGTTCTTCTCCACACACACGCACGCACACACACACGCACACACACACACACTCCCACACTTTGATGCTCAGAGCTTTATGAGTCTTGTTTAATGCACGCCGGCCTGCTCACTCTGTCTCTCTTCTCTGTCTCTATCTCCTCCCTTCCTTTCCTCCCTCCCTCCCTCCCTCCCTCCTTCCTTCCCTCTCTCTTTCTCTGTCTCTCTCTCTCTCTCTCTGTCTCCTCCTCCTCCTCCTCTCCCTGCTGTATTTGCAGGCAGCTTTAGTGCCAGACACCCTGAGGCAGCGGTAGCGCCAGCAAGTCTTCCCACCTCTGTTTTTGTGGTGGGAGATGACATGTCGACGCTTTGAAGGGCAGGGGAAGGGAGGGAGGAGGGGGGAGGGACGGGAAGGGGAGGGAGGGAGGGAGGGAAGGAGGGAGGGAGCACATCACTCGGCGCAGAGGAAAGCAAGGGACCCGGAGAGAATGTCATGTGGCCTGCAGTCCGCCCAGATATTCTTTTTCTCTCTCTCTCGCTCTGGCTGTCTATGTGGGCAGGGAGGAATGGCGACAGGAAGCAAACCCCCCCACCCCACCCCCACCCCGCCTCCTTCCTCGTCCTCCTCCTCCTTCCTCCCTTCATCTCCTCCCGCCCTCCTTCACTCACTCACTCCCATTTCCCTCTTCCCCTCTGTCACCCGCCATCCCACCGTCCGCCTCTCATCTCATGCGCCCAGTTTCTGTTGCGTGAATTGCTTGTTTTTTTTCCCCCTGTGTGTGTGTGTGTGTGTGTGTGTGTGTGTGTGTGTGCGTGGGTGTGTGTGTGTGTGTTTTTTATCACTCACCCACAGGCATGCATGCATGCATCATAACTCACTTGGCGTCGAGGTGTTCAAGAGGTGTGTTAAGGTGTAAGCTGCGAGTGAGTAGCCGGCAAAACATGTTGGATTTCAGCTCCCCGGGCGTTACTCAGCCTTTCGCTTCGGAGAGGAACGCTGAGGAACTCTTTCTGATTTATTAGCGAGGCAAATTAGACTCATACGCAGAGACTTGCAGCTAAAATATCTATAAAAGTCACACAGGTAACATGATAAAATAACTCGGGAAGCGTGTGCCGCTCTTTCTGTTTATGCTTCCGCTTGCAGAATGCCGGGTTTGTGCACTAATTTGTGTATCAGAGCTGCAGGATTAGCGCTAAGGCAGACAGGATGGGACCGCATCGGGACGATCAAACATCCCCCTCAGATACCCTTTGTTGAATGTACGGGGGGGTAGACTGGCGCTTTGTTTGGCCTACAGACACGACGCGGTGATTTCTCACAGTCGGGCGTATGAAACGATGAAAAGGCCCCTACTTGGGTATGAGGAAGAAGAAAAAAACTTTCCACCGGCTTTGATTCGGGCCTCTGATGACACTTCAACCGTACCTGTGGCTGTCTCACCTGCCCCCCCCCCCGCAACACACACACGCACAGAAGTAAAACCAGAGACAGGGACTTTACACAAGGGTGTTTTTTCCCCCCATAGTCAAACATCAGAAATAATCTGAAAGCAAAAAAGACGAGCGAAGCGAACGCGGCTGATCTCACTGGAAGTTGTTTTGTTTGTGTCACCTCATGACACACTATTTGTGTTTTCAAGCGCGGTGGCTCGTGCAGCTGTGGGCCAGTTTGATATTTCAGGTCATTACCAGCATTGGAAAGGGGAACGATTACAGGGTTTGGCAGCAATAACACACACTAATCGTAAGACAAGGTGTTATTATGCCTCCGGTGTCGGGTGAGATGTATGTGTCATGCTTACAAGTGGTGGATCAGCAGGAGGACAAAGCGAGCGGGTTCACCGGAGCGACGGCATTCATCTTTTCTGAATGGGGGGGGGGGGGGGCGGCCATGTGATCTTCTGTCATTAAATACTTGTGTCAAACCTCCTGATTTTGAATTGAAATATTCAGCAGAAAATATTCAATTTTTGACATGTTAAAACCACCGTGGATGTGTAACCTTCACAGCGCAGCACATTGTGACACATAATCCCACCATTGTTAGGCCGTCAGGGATGTTGTTTTTTTCCTTTCACTTTCAGATTTGAAATTTGTCCGAGACGTCTTTACAGCGAACGTGTTAAAAGCATTAAGAAAACGCTCACAGCCGCAGATGTGAATGAGCACATAAATTTTGCCTGCCCTCTTTTTTTTTTTTTCCCTTCTGTCTTTCTTGTTGCGTCTAAATTTTCCATGCCTGGCCTCCCTACTGCTGAGAGTGCTGTTCCTCGAAGCCGCAGTGTATTTTGAAGCAAGGTCGGGAGAGAGCCAGAGGCTCCAAAATCAGGCACAAGACTCCCAGTGTTCCACTGTTCGGCTCGCTCTTGGCACCGGCCCCTGACCAGAGAGGTCTAGCTCGCCGCAGCCACTGTGTGTGTGTGCGCGCGCGTGTGTGTGTGTGTGTGTAGGGTGCGTGTGTTTGTGTGTGAACATATATATCCCCCACCCCGCCCCCCTCCCGGCTTCTAAGCGTCTATAGAAATAGCTTTGGTTGACTCATTTATGGGCTCTCCCACGCAGAAGCACCTAGGTGTGAGTCAAGAGCGCAGTTTCTGTCGGAAGAAGTCTCCATTTCTGCTTTAAAACACATACACACACACACACACACAAAAAGCACAAAGAGATGGATCCGAAATATCCTCGCTTCGACAAATCTTCAACACACGAGGGATTCAGGGGAGCTCCGCTAAATTGGTTCCATACCTTGGCTGACAGTGATGAGGTCATCCCCCACCAAAAAAAAGAGAAAAAGAAAGAAGAAAAGCCTGCGATTCTGACAACTCTCAGATTTCATCTTCTTCTCTGCTGCTGTCATTACAGACAATCATAGAAAACGTCACATCTTAACAAGAGCGTAGTTTGTCTTCAAACATAACCTGTTCTGAATGACAGACCTACATATTAAGCTTAAAAAAAAGGGAAAAAAGAGAAAAGAGAAAAACTGGGGGTTGGGGGGGTTGGAGGGGTTGGAGGCGGACCACACATCAAAACCTCACACTCAATTAACACATATGGATCTGACATTAATCCCGACGGTTCTTCTAAGTATGTCAATGGAAAGCCATCCATCTGTCTTCGTCCTCAGACGGAATATCCACCCAGGGTCTGGAAGTCTAGGACGCAACACGCAAAACCACAGCGAATATAAATAAATTGGCTGTATTTCTCTCGCTTGCTTTTGTCTGGTCAGGACACTCCGTGGAGAGCCTGCCAAGCTGAGCATCTACATTTGGGTTTTGGCTGTTCCCCTCTCCCGACAGCCCCGGCCAGGGCCAAACCACAGGAAAAGGAAGCGAAAGGTCCTCTCTGAAGGGCTTATAAAATATTGTCCTGGGTAAAAATGGCCGACATGAATGGCAACATTCAGTCCCTCCACTACAAACAAAAGGCCTTTGAAGGGGAAACTCGGGGCAGCCTCGCTTGTTTTTTCTGCCTATTTCGGCCGGGCCAGACCCTCATGCTTCACTCTTTGTCATAGTTCATTTGTGTTTCTAGTAAGTGCTTTGTGTTTTCTGGCAGCAAAGTTGTGCATGATATGGTGCAATAACATTTGAGAACAGCACTTTGACTCACAAATTACCTGGGAACGGCATCAAAAACACGCCGCAATTCGAAACTAAAATCCAGTCGGACCAGATTCTAATGGCATGGAAATGCTCACGATAACTTTGTGAGTATGATTTTCTCACACAAAGACTGGTTATTTTGGAGTAATAATCTAGAACATTTCCATTTGACTAAAGCTCTATTAGGTGTCTATCTATCAATGAATGAGGAAACACGGTCGTGATTGAGCCGCTGGCTTACTGGTTCAAAGCCCTGGGATTTGCATAAAATGCGGCCTGAATGGGCTGGGTGTTGGTGGCGACATTCCTGGAAAAATGCTGTATAACCAGTTGACTTTCCTAATGAAGTAGCAAAGTGGAATTCAACTCGAGTGTGACCTCATCAAAAATCACATCTCAAGACGACAGCGAGCTGTCAATCACAGGCCTGAAATTGAAGCGGGGCTGCTCCTCGGGGTAACAACCTGCAAAGATCAAAGCGGCTCACAGACAGATTTATTAAAACAACACTAGCGGATGAATTCAAGAATGAAATTCCACTTGCTGTCGCATAATCAGGCCGATTCTAATTCAATCTAACAGCCACGCTGTAAACTCTTGGATGGGGAGGACAGATGGACATATGTGCTGATGTGCCACAATGCACATTCAAAGCACAGAGGTGCTGCCCAGTTGCCAATGTTTTCATGATGATTATGGGACTGTCCTGGTTGCTCTTGGTAAAAACATTGTAATCAATTTTTGATATTTTTTACAGTCGTTGCCATTGTTATCAATTGATTAATTCATCACATGGAGGTGCATTCTATCCTTTTTTAAGTATTTTTCTCCCTTAGATATTGTAATTTTGTACAGAGTCTATTGCTTTTGAATTACTTTTCTTATTATCTACGGAACCTTGAGCACTTTTTCACATTAAAATTGTTTTTAGTGTAACCACATCTGTGTGGTAATAGTGTATGAAGATGTTTACCGTGATTTTCAATCTGCAGCTACTCATCAAGTGACCTGGACCTTCGTTATATTGAAGATTCAAAGTCATCATGAGAAACATTATAAAGTAGCAGCAATCTTCAGAATAAAATGTTGAAAGAAACCTCAGTGTTTCATTTCCACAGACCAAAACCCCTCAGTGTGTTCAGCTGACTCCATGTAGTTGATGTACAGTACGACCTGCAGGACAAACGGCGCACTGTGAAGTTAAACTGATGTGTGGTGGCGTTTCAACACCTCTCCCGTTTCAATGTCTTCTTCCACGTCTGCGTCTGCCAGGTTTTGCCCTCCCAACAAACACACATATACAATAAAAACCGATGTCACCAATACTTAACGTCAAACAGTTGGGCAAACGAATCACCTCCTACACACACCACATAGATGCAAACCAAACACACACCACACGCTTTCCCACCCACTGTCTCGCTCCCTGACTTTTTCTCTCTCTGTGAAAGAATATTCTTGGTTGGTGTTCACTGATGTGCGTTTGTTTCCCGAAATGTCCGCGAACTCATTAGTTGCTGCGAGGAGGCGCACGAAAGCACCGGTGCATGCGGCGTAACGCACGCACAAGGTGTGTGAGGGCCCTCGCCGCTCGCATGTGATGTGTGCCGAGGGCCATCTGGTCACCCTTGCCATGCCGTGGTCCCTGTGAAGTGCTGTCAGCGTGGCCGTTGTGGTCTCCCGTGGCGACGGGAGGCTTGCTGCACAGCACTTCCAGCCCAGGCAGCAGACCTCAGAAAAGGAAATTTGGGTCGCTCAAATGGAGGGGTTGCTCCCGAGCTATTTACAGAGCCCTCTACCGGTCCAGCGCCACCCACGATATTCCATATGAGAACCAGTGTGTGTGTGGTGCCTGCGGTGTGGTGTGTGTGTGTGTGTGTGTGAGTGTAGGGGGCTCACAGGGGAAGGGGGGTGGAAAGGGAGGGGGTCTGTGTGCCTGTGAGTGTGTGTGCAACTTCTTTAATGAGAAAATACATAAAAGATTTTGCTTTGTGCGTGACGTGTGCTGACATTCAAACACGTGAGCGTTTATCGTCGCCTTTAAAGAGATTACGCCTTATTATCATCCTGTCACATAACGATCATCCGCAATAAAGGAAATAATTAGCAGACAAATAGCATGTACACCTATGTGGCAGATTAAACACCTCAGTCGTGCGACGTCAACTCCAAAACATAAAACCACAGTATATATTCCAATAAAACAAGAATCATGAATCACTGTCAGGTTTATGGATATTATATCTAAAGAGTGCGGAGCCAAAATCCAGCTTGGTCCTTCTCTAACCTTGCCTGTATAAACATTTGGGGCGTCATGGTTGCTGATGATGGAAATACGATGAGGATACGGAGAGCGGAGCCTCAGATTAATGAGAAACCTGCCTGTAGGAAACTTTGGTTCAAGTGAGATCATGGGCATTTCTTTTGCGATGCCCATCAATTGGGTTTAGTGGTTTTTCTGGCTGTAGGCTGGGGGAATACTGCTGAAACAGGACTGCGTTCTGCCCGCCGATACGCAGGGAATCTGCTGTATATTCACAGTATTTCAGAGATAAACCGCATCATGCCTACTGGATAAACACATAAGCTCGCTGCGTGGAGGACTTTAAAAAATTACATCTATAAGTGGTTTGTTGGTCGTGTTTATCAATGTATCTCAAGATGCTGAAATCGGACTGTCGAACTGACCGCCGGGAATCTGCTATATATTCATAGTATTTCAGAGATTAACTGCATCATGCCAACTAGATGTAAACATAATGTGTGAGAACCCCAAAAAACAGAGAGATCTAAAGCTGGTTTGTTGTTCGTGTTTATAATTGTAGCTCGACCTGCTGAAGAAGGACTACAAATCTCCCCACCAATAACCTGGAATCTGCTGTATACTCACAGTATTTGAGAGATAAACCGCATCATGCCTGTTGGATGCACACATAACTTGCTGCACGGAGTTAAAAAAATGTGATTTAAAGCTGGTCAATTGTTTGTTTTATCGCCGTATCTCAAGATGCTGAAACAGGATTGCGGATCTGATTCACCAGGACTCTGCTTTATATTCACAGTACTTCGGCGATCAACCGCATCATGACCACTAGATAAAAACATGGCTCACTGTTTTGAGAACATTGAAAAATAAGATTGAAAGCTGGTGTGTAGATCTGGTTTATTGCCGTGGCTCCAGCTGCCGAAACAGGTCTGCGGATCTGCCCGCCGGTACGCCTGGAATCTGCAGTATATTCACAATATTTCAGAGATCGACCGCATCATGCCTACTGGATATAAACATGACTCACTGTGTTTAGCACTTAAAAAAATGAGATCTAAAGCCGGTTTGTAGACCGTGTTTATTGCCGTATCTCAAGCTGTGGTGCGTACTGAGCACAGGAGCTCAAATGAGTACCTCGCCTACATGCTCTTGATGTATCTCGAGGTAAGCAAGTAAACAATCTCTTAAACGCCTACGGTCCGAAGACGGCCCACCGCCACCCAAGGGGAGACCTCCAGCATCTCTCAAAGTCTCCCGATGTTGTGAATATTAGGTTAAGGTTATTTTAGGCTGACCCGCTCCAGAGGCAAATTACAGTGCAAGAAAGGGGGTGAAAAACCAAGTGGGTTGTCCACCGTGTAATTTTCCTGTTTCTCTTTCAAAGGATGAGGTATTCCTCGAGGAAGCCCTGTAAAATTTACAAGCCATGACCCCACATCAGCGGGAAGGAGGCTCCTCTGACAAGGAAAAGGAGGCATGGATGGAGCTTCCCGATTTCATACCCAGCACTTGATGGTGCTGTGACGCTGCTTTTCGATCTCATTAAAACAATTATTATGAGACTCAGATCGTGGCAATAAAAAATAGACGGTAACAGCACCGCGAGGCTCCGCGTTTGGCTCGGTGTTCAAAAGAAGCCGATAAGAGAGGTGATTTATCTCGGACACCTGTGTCACTGTTTTGTTTTTTCCTGAAGCTTTGTGCAGCAAACACGGCTGGCACTCGATTCCTCAGTAAGACCCTCTGGCTGATCTTGAGAAACCTCACCCTGAATAAATGTCTTTTCCTGCCCAAACAGGAGAGCAGCCTTAGAAGAATGAAGATGATCACTGCTTACTCCCCGAGCGCGCCTTCAGACGTCTCAACCATAATTATGCCAGTCTAGGAGAATCACAGGTACCCTGGCATTACTTCTAATACACACCGAGACACACTCTTACCTCTTCTTTATCCATAGGTACACTCTCATGCTTCCATTTCGTAAACTCTTTAGAGAACTGTTCAGCTTTGCCACTTTGATCTTTGCCAAGGAGGCCTTTTGACTGTAATTATGTGTTAAACATTGCATGCTAAATTGCATCCAGGGAATTCATGTGTCTCAAAAGCAGACGACTGACGGTGTTGACATGGTGTGCCGTTAATACACATCTATACATCAGTGCTTCCTCCTCCATGAGTATCGGAGCCCATCCTCGTCTCCACGCTGCAGTGCAAGGCTGTGTGTTTCAAAGGGGGCCCTGCACTAGTGTGGGGAAGGGGGGAGGGGATGTGCGCTGCAGTGCGGCTTGCTGGTTAATTATGGGTCGCGAGCTGCAGCTCGGCTGGCCTGGGCGGGTGTTGGAGCCAGTGGGTCTGGCACAGGGAGGTCTGGCCACAGACCCCGGCGGTGACGGCATGAAGTCTGGGACGAGTCAGAACACCAGCCTGGGGTTTGGAGCATTCCTCGCATTCCCTCCTCCAATGGCTGCCTGTCTGTGTGTGTGTATGTGTGTGTGTGTGTGTGTGAGGGAGACAGAGAGCAAAAAAAGGAAATGTGTGAAGGATGCAATGTGTGTATATTTATAAGGATATATACAAAGCATGTTTTGCAGCCGAGGGTTTGGACCGTGCATCGGTCTCGGTCTCGAAACAAGACAGCATCAGTACGGGATCCGTCCCGACCAGCAGTAGCTGTCGTGATATCCGAGAGAGAGATGGATAAGTCGCTGATGAAACGGCTGTCACCGAATGGTCAGATTTCTCCGGAAAACTTACATAAGAGACCCACATTATTTCCACAAGCTGAACCAGTGACTTGTCCTGAAGACAGAGGCTGAAATCTTGGCTAAAATGTGTAATTTTCTTCTTTTTGACTGAATGAAAAGGAAAACAGAGCAGAAGTACATGAAGCTTTAAAGCGACAGTTCACCCCAAAATGAAATTTCCCTCATTATCTACTCGGCTCTTTGAGGGGTGGGGGACATTGTTGAGTCCACAAAACACTTTTGAGGTTTCAGGGGCAAAATGCTTTGCAGCCAAATTCAATATAATGGAGTCAATTGGTGACCACATTGGGTCAGTAACTGCTTTATAGTGGTAGATTTTCATTTTGGGGTGACCCATCTCTGGAAGCATCCTTACGCCTAAAATCCAGTTAACATATTGTGCATTAGTGCATCCATGTTTTTTCCGGTTCCAATTCAATGTGACATGATGGGAAAACAAATATGGATTAAGAAAGAATCTTGTGTTTACAAAAAACATGAAATTCATTTGTATTTTCCCTTTAATTGTCCTCCAAGTCTTTCATCAAGACATATTCATTGTAACCTTGGTGCAAAGACACGATGACACAAAAAGCGTTTAATTTCTTCACAATTACTTGAAAAAATGCCGGGAAGCACGATGACATTTGGTGCTAATGAGAGGGGGGATATGAAAGTCTTTGGCAGTAAATCTGTCGACACACTTTTAAATATTTTGGTGTTTTTCAGTCATTTTTTCAATGTTTTCTTCACAACTCAAGAAACTGCCAATGTGTCAGTCTATATAAGCAACACTTTCATTCTTTAAGACGACTAATTTAAAAGAGATAATGCCTGGCCTTAACGATGCTCAACTCAAATTCCTTGTGTGTTTTGATCTCAGTGAACTTCACTCTCTATGCGGCAGTGATTGACAAGACGGCCCGAGGACATTTTAATTAGGACGTAAAAAACGAAACAAAAAGAATCCAAAAACATGACGGATCAAGCTTTTACATCATTCCGAGTGGCTTGTTTTGGCCCTCTGTCTGGTCAGAAGCTGCACCCGGCAGGTGACAAAAGCTTTTTTCTTTTTTTAAAAGCATTTTTTTCTGTGTGTTCAGAGGCGTCGAGACAGGCTGCAGACAGGTGAGTGAGTGGGCTGCAAAAGAAAACCAGGAAGTCTCCTTGTGCCGACAAAAAAAAAACGCACATCAAAGTCACAACACAGCGCGGGCGGCTCTTTAAACGCCTCTGCGACTCTCTGGGCTGTGTCAAAGGGATTAAGCCTCCCTCCGTCAGCTTGCCCCCGTGTTGTGATAAAGGTACAGTATCAATGTCAAACATACTGACTCGTAGTAACCCCGGTTACGGAGGTTTCACAACCATAAACCCGTATTTTTAGCTTCCTTGATGTCGAGCAAGGAAACACTAACGAGGAAGCCGGTTTGTCTTTGCGTGGCCAATCTTTGCAGCTTCATCCCGTAGGTAAAGAGCGAGTTTTCTCAAAAATAGCACCAAAGTGGGGAAGAGGGCCACCAAAAAGCCCTATTTCTTTCTCCCCGCACAACCTTTATTTTGACAAGGCTGGGAGAATAGGGTATTTATATACGGGGCTGTGTGCTGTGGTTTCTCCACAATTACAGAGTGGCAGTGCTTAGACTGGGAGGCGTGCTGGAGGTTTATAGGGGGGGGGGGGGGCATGAGGGAGTGGGGACATGAGGGGACCAGCCCTTACAACCTGACATATAGACTCTGAGACCACATTCTCATGCAGAAACATCACTTCAAGGAGCTTCTATTTGAGCAAATGGCACCACACCACCATGGGAAATCATGAAAAATCTACTAATACAAAAATGTATTTAATACCTTGAAGAAGTATAAACTGATTTTTTTTTTTCCAGGCTGAGCCAAACCTCCGTAGCCTCAACCCTTTACATCGCAACGAGGTTCAATTTCAATGTTTGGAAGGTGGTCAGTAATGTTTTGAGTGCTTCTGGCGTGGGCCGGAACGTCTCTTTGTAGGGTCCGCCGTATTATGGTTGCGATATAAACAAGGATTTTCAACCAAAACGTCTTGCACAACCGCCGTCGGCCGGGCCACGTCGAGGAGAACAGTGGGAGTTTGTGTTTGTTTCGTGGATACTGTGTTGAATCTGGCATCGGCCTCCATGAGGGGTGAGTGGAGGGGGGGGGGTTTGTG
Source organism: Mullus surmuletus (assembly GCA_903171835.1). Lineage (NCBI taxonomy): Eukaryota > Metazoa > Chordata > Actinopteri > Syngnathiformes > Mullidae > Mullus > Mullus surmuletus. The sequence goes on along the minus strand of CAESWR010000103.1, from coordinate 450,386 downwards.
GTGCTGCCGGGGAGCCTGGAAGTCAGTCAGGGCGGCGGCTGAACCACCTTCCCCTCCACAAGCCGACATCCACCCCGCTCCTCAAAACTCACACAGTGCTCGCTTGTGCCGAGCACATGTGCACGCACACACTCCGAGGCTCCGTCTCCTCTCTTCTCCCTTTTCAAGTTTTCTTGGGTCCGAGCAGAAGGCGTGGTGGGGAAGGCAACAGGGAATACAAGACGGCCTTGTTTACAACAACAAGGCGGTATGCAGAAGCAACATACACCCAAGACGCCGGTGCCACAAGGGTGTGAAGTTAATTAAACACCTCTTTAACAGGAACTTGGTGGTTGTGGATGAGGACATTTATTTATTATTTCTTTTCATCCCCCTTAACCTCTGAACTTTATTTTGCTCTAGACTTGCTCTTGCCTGTCTATATGTCAAGCAAGGCTTTGAAATGCAATACACCTGAAGGGGCGTGAACCTCCTCAAGCACAGGCAGCGGACGCGTCTCCGCTGCTACAATGACAGATACTTGCAAATGGAAAACAAACGAGCGGCGCTGGTGTTGATAGATATACCTGCAGCGTATTTGATCCACTGACATGTATTTTGTTGTTTGCCGCATCAGTAGGGCGCTGACAGCGTCCCGTTAATGCAAAACTGATCATTTGATTCTCCCCGTACACCCCCCCCCCCCTCCCTCCTACGCCTTGGATTCAGTCACCATGGCGGCAAAACAAATACTCACGTCAAATGGAGCGTTTCGCTCACAAAACCTGCATTTTTCTCCCCACATTAAAGGATATCATGGTTTCGGAGCGGAGACAATAGCGCATTAAGGTGCAAGAAACACAGTGTGGTGTTGTTTGCATTTGCGGTTTGGAGTCTTAGCGTGTGTTGTGATGTACACAGCATGGTTTTCAGCACAACTGAGAATACACAGAAGTGTTTTGTGATGTCACAGGCATGGTGAAATGTTAAGATGCCGCCAATGGAGCCAGTGAATAAGCTCCTGTAATATGAGCTGACTGTAACCATACCGCGTCGGAGTAAATGTTTTCGGCGAAATATGAGGACGGAATCGGTTTACATGCTGCGGAGAGGATTGGCCTCCATGCCGCTGGCCAATCCATCATCTTGCTTTTAAAATGTGTTATTGACATTGCTACAAACAAGGTAGTTCTACTGCGACTAATATAAAATCAAATCTTTTCTTTGAATAAAATGCTTATCTTCTCCGAATATGTGCTACCATGATACCACCCTCACAGGAGACGTACGGCGGACAGTTTTATTTTCTCTGCCTCTTCCTCTTCTCTCGGCACTCTGTTGCAGATCAAATGTGAGCTGCCTCCGTCACCTGTCAGAGGAATGTGCCAGCACTCCCGTCCATCAGCGGCTCAACAAGAACAGGCATAATTGTGACTGGATGTAGGCCCCAACGAGCCCCCGGGGCATCGGCGCATTTCCTGGTGAACTGGCCGGGCAGCACGCATGTATGTGTGTGCGGTTGTGTGAGGGCGCATACACGTGTATGCGAGGCCAAGGTGTTAGCACCAATCATCACAGAGTTTTGCACTCACGCAAGTTTGTGAGGCATCGACGCAACCATTGGCTCCATCACGTGACCCAACATGTCCTGCCCTGCTCAGCGGCCTATGTGATGTCTGCGGTTTAGACAGGGCGTTCCAGCGTCTTCACCGCCAACCTGGGAGAAAGAGGGGATTTGGCATGTGTCAACAGGTATACCTGTAACCTGGGAGATGTGCCCCAGAGGCACCTAGTGATTTTCTCATGATTGTGATGGCCAGACGCAGACGACAGGGCTTGCAAAAGTAGACTCCTCAGCAGGACTGGGGTGGCTTAAAGTGGCGTCAGACGCACACACCACTACATTCCACAGGGATGCTCTTTATGCAAAGCTAGAGCGTTACACTGTGTGTGTGTGTCGCACGCCTGTTTGTGTGAGTCCGTCACAATTACTGTTTGTGCTTGCGGCCACCGAGGGCCGGTGTCGCAGCGGCGCTCGGAAAACAGAGCGCAGGTCCAACCCTGAGAAACGGAGGAACTTGAGTAGACGTCAGGGGACTAACGGAGTCTAAGGGGCTTAGGCCTGGCCCGACAAAAACACTTACCTACTGTGTCTACTGTCTCCATCAATGTGTACTGCCAAACAAGAGCTTTGGTGGAGACACTGGAGCCAAGGGGTACCCCAGGGCTGCTACCCGGGCCCAAGCTTTTTGTTACATATCTCGTGTTTATTTATGGTTTTGCTCATGTTGAAACAATGCTGTATTACACACAATATTCCTCTTGTATTTTTTGTCTCTCTCCCATGTCGCCCTCCAGTCTCTCCTCTGAACCAAACAAAGCCCAATCAACAACAAGCACCAAACGTCAAGGCAGTAGCCACGCACAAGGAAGCATTAATCAGCTTTCTGTATTTTGGAGCCAAAAAAAAAGACGCCTCCTGATAAAAGGAAAAAACTTGCGTGTGAGAATATGGGAGGGGTGGGCTCTGAGTGACAGCTAGCATTGCATGACAAAGGGAAGCAAATGCTTGCCATCAGCTGTCACGAGGCACAAGATGAAACGTTCAGCTCAAGACAGAGAGTAGAGAGTAACACCTACTTTTGCATTTCAAGTCCTGCCACACACAGATATCCCTCTCCCTTTGATCCTGAGTTGTCACAGTTACCTTTGTGAGCTATCCACTGAGAATGTTGGCACACTTTTTTCGTCTCTGTGTGTGCACACGCTATAGCTGTATACACAGTATAGATAATGCTGTTATGGTGGTAAATGGCTGCTCAATTAGCTTAAAGTAATAGACTTATTAGGTATTGCCTCATGGCAGCCGCCATTGTGCCGTAATTGGTCCACTTTCTCTTGTCAATAATTTACATTGGTGTATTGGTCTAACTGAGGCAAGCTGATATGATAATTAAGATAAGCTGGTTGTAGACCCTGAGGTGAGGCTTCCTGGTTGAGTTGTGTAATAGTAATAGCAGGGTTCTTTCCACAACCAGGGATAGTGAAGCAGGGGAATCTGTAATTGCCCCAATTATCAGGGGAAACCTCCATTCCAGCAGGTGGTAGCATGAAGGGAGTCCTGCTCGCTGTTATGACATTAACCGTGCCATTAGTCGCTCATCAGATTACAACACCGCAAATAACAGGAGCTCGCTTTCACCTTGTCGTGTGTATCAATATGACGGAGAGAATAATTCTGAGTGATAGGTTGCAACCCTGAACAAATACGGATTAATGGTAAGCCTGGGACTCTATTTTGGGGCGTGCCCATTTGTTTACTCCCCTCCCAACAGTGGCACTGTTGCCACTGACAGAGAACAGGGTGGCACGCCGGATCAAAGCCAACACATTGACACACTAATCAAATATTCACCTCGGATGAACCAATGATATTCAAAGTTCGCCAAGTGCCCAAGGCAACGTTTTAATTTGAGGGTTTTTTTCTTCACTCTCTTTCTCTCTGTTGTGGTGCCAGCCGGTTGCGCCACACGGATCAACCGGTTCTAACCTTTTTCTTTTTATACTTTTTTTAAATATGTAAATGTAATATGCGACTCGTGGTGTGAGATGTCAAAGGAATGCCGGTTTCGGTGGCCACACATGCGAACACACGCCTCTAAAGGCCCGATGGATGCCAACCGGGAACAGGGAAGTGTCAAGGCTAATGTTGTGGCTAAGCCTCGGCCATCTCATGTCAAGAGGTTTGGATTAGTCACACTCTGAGGTGTAACATGTGAATTATTGAGCAGCAGGCTCCCTTGTCACTTACAGCCC
>CAESWR010000103.1:347381-371931 GCA_903171835.1 Mullus surmuletus | reverse complement strand
TACACAGCTGTGCAGGCTGCTCTGCCAGTGGAACCAGGCCTTGAAAAAACAGGAAAAAGATATTCACAGTTGTGATTGTGCTGGCATTTTTAAAGGGACTTTTATTTCCCACGACACACTGTAAACGCTTGCAACTTTGAACATGACCTGCACAGTTCATACAAAGTGTGTCACACGTTATGGACGTGCAGCTGTTGCTTCTATTGAAGCACATTTATTTTCCCCTGATTTCCGATGCTGTGTTTTTCCTTCAGTTAAATCATGGTAGTTCTGTTCTTTGCAAAAGCATTAGCACAATTAAAGTTGCTGTGTACAACTTTATTCCTTAATTTAGCATCAAACAACTATTATCTATAAGGTTTATATCGTTTATATCGTTTATATCTGCATCTTCTTGTTGTCTGTTTAGTTAGTGCATGTGAACGCCTCCCCTCATACATAAATGCGAGTGAGCAAATGCGATTAAAGCGAATGCTCAGCATGGAGCGGACAGAGACACTCTGAAGTCTGTTCCAACCTAGAACCAAGACATTCAGAATCAGTTAGAATTGCTTTATTAATCCCAAGAGGAAATTCCATTACCAAACCAAGTTCTAATGAACATTGGTTTGACATGGAGAGGCTTGTTAGTTGCTAATCCTAAAGCTAAAGTGAAACTTAAAGTGAGTGGAGAGGTCTGACTCTTTGTATTGGTCTCAAGTGTGGGTGCTCATGGCGCCACCTAGTGGTGAAATATCGTACACGGTCCCTTACATAGAAAGATGTGTCATCCGCCAAGCCGTTGCTGCATCTCTCTCCGTGTTTCCCCTTTAAAGCGGTGAAGTACACGATAAAGGCCGACATGGAGAGGAGAAGCCCCCGCGTTCGCTTCCAGGCCAACAATGACGACACGTATTCCGGCCACCTCAGCTTGCCGTCCACCAAATCCCAGTGTCAAGTTCTGAACCTTTTTCCTGTGGTAAGATCTGAGCACACACAGACACACACACACACACACATTGTCCCTTTGCTGTTTATCCTACAGAACATTTACAATGATTTTGAATTTGAAAGACTAATGTCAAATTCCTGGGCTCGTTTTCAGACACCGGTGAGGGACAAACTGGAGCCGGTGGTTTTTTCGCTCAGCATGGCCCTACATGAGCAAAAGCCCAAGTCCAGACGCTCCCTGCAGAACCTGGACTCTTTCCCTATTATCAGTCAGGAGCAGAAACTCACCCAAAGAACCGAGGTGTGGAGTTGCACGAGTGCTAGTTCAGAAGTTCTAGATCGTGACATGTTGTGATACGACATGACGTTTGTTCCTTTTTCATTCAAGATTAACTTCCAGAAAGAGTGTGGCTCTGACAACAAGTGTAGCAGTAACCTGCAGGTGACAGCCCAATTTGCTGACAATGAGGAGAACCCGTACCCGAGGTGATTGATTGACACACTTTCTGACGGCCAAAAACCAAAAAGATTTGTTTTGTTTTTACACCCTAAAATATTTTGTCACTTCTGCTGCTGATGAGGAAAGTCATTTGTTTCCTCTGTGTATTTAAATACTCAGATGGAATGACAATAAGGTAAATCTTGTTTGTTGAATATGTGTCCACTTTTCCAGGCACGGAAAATACCAGGTGCTTCAGTACAACACCAACACGAGGATCATAAAGCTGATGGTGGAGGTGACTAACGTTCCCTCCCGAGGGAAGCTGGCTGAGGACGCCCACCAGGCCGAGCTCAACGTCACCATCTCTGACGCCCTGAAATACTATGGTGTCAGGTCGACGGTATGTCCACTAGAGGGCAGCAGAGAAAGTAGGGAGAAAATAAGCCTCTACTCTTTGATGTACACAAGGGTCAACATTTCTTTTTCTTTCGCTGAGAGGCACTAAACACAAAAGAGCATTGAAAAACATGTTATTTCGTGTGATTTTGTTGCGTATGTCCTAAAAATATAGCTTCCCTTATTCTCAGAGAGTAGCGTTCATAGACAATGTATGTATGATTGCTGCGACTGGACTTGCACATGCTCACCTGCTCAATTGCATCTGTCTTAGGACCATGATGTGCGGTGCAGTTTTGAAAGTCCACTGATTTGTGATTTGGGGAACCCGCTTAAAGGCAATGAGAAGGTACGTTCGAACATTTGTTGACATTCCCTCATGTGTGCCTGGTCTTCAACATTTCAGATTCTGACGGTGCCAAAATACTACTCCCACTAATGCAACAGATTTATTCTACTTTGTCATTTCACACTTCCTTGTTGGCTTCATTGCACTGCCTTTTTACCGTAATGTAGCATCATTTCCCCCTTTTTTTTACATTGCAACCATACTTAAACAGCTTAAACAGCAGTATTGTTGATGGTGAAATGGGTCGATAATTGCTTCTCTTTTGTGACCCTTCATTTTTCATGCTGTCATCGTCAGGTGTCATTCGCCCTCCTGTTTCAAACGTCGGGAATCAAGCTGGACACGCAAGAGATCGAGTCTCAGCTGCTGCTGTCGACGTAAGTGTTGAATATTGATTGCTGCCGTGACCCTGGGTGAGTCCTCTAGCGGGTCGCAGGGTTGTAAATCGATTTTCCTCCTTAGTCTTAGTGAGCAGGCTGACCTGAAGCCCGTGCCCGTCAACCTGCTGATCGAAAACACCATCCTCCCCTCCTTTTCCATGTGAGTGCCGTTTGGTCAACAAGCCCGTGGTATGATAAAGGCCTCAGTAAACAATCTTTTCCATCATCTTACCCTTTTCCAGAAAAAACCCACTCGTACAGACGACGTTCGGCGGGACAGTCATGGGCGAGTCCGCCATGGTCAACACCAGTGACGTGGGCAGTCTGGTGGAGTTTACCTTCAATGTGAGTCACCTCAACCATTTAGCCGGCGTTCGACCTACAGCACTGTGAACTGCATCTAACGATTCCACTCACCCACATTTTCTCCATCCCCGCCCTGCCTTTGAAGCCAATACTTTTATCCTCCACAAGTTTAATATTGCGTGGGGAAGGGATTTTTATAGGAGCCATGGTTTGTGGTGGATGCTATTTAGGAGCTCCACCAGCCTGTTATTTTACACCATCTGTGATGTTTCTGGGTTTTTTTCTGCGTTGATGCCTTTTTTGTTTTGTTTTTAGGTGCACTTGCAAGGTGAGCCCCTAGGTGACCTGGGGACTTTGGCTGTGGAGTTTGAGTGGCCCTTCGAGGTTGCCAACGGGAAGTGGCTGCTTTACCTGACAAAGATCGTAGTGAAGGGGCAGTCGGAGACGGAATGTAAACCTCCGGGAGAAATTGTCAACCTTCTCAATCTCACTGTAAGGCTGCTTTTCAGCAACGTGTGCTACCACAGCTATCCATCCATCCATCTACCCCACCCACCCACCAATCAATAACACCCATAGCCCATAGCCCATGCCTACTTACCTATCTACCCACCTATCTATCTATCTATCTATCTATCTGGAGTATCAGTGTCAGTGAAATTACCAATCACATTTAGAGCTCCACCAGTCGTAGATCAATGTTTTTCCTCACTTTCCTCGCTGTAATACCTGTTTCCAAATTCAAACAGGTGCTACATGTATGCAGATTAGTGTTTGTTAATGAAAGATCTGCACAAACAGCTGCACACCTCGGTACATTTCGGAAGTGAAACATCGGACTTGCTGAACCCGCTGAGCCAGGAGGGCTAAATTTATCGACAGCAAGCGTATTATGCTATTCAGAGGGCTCGTTACATGACCCGTAATTCACCCTGACGTTAGTGTGAATTGAAGAAGTCAGAGTAAATCCCAGTGGTGTGAAATTGGTCGCTCTGCCAAACCATGGCTGTTCAGAAATACATTTTGGAAAGAAAAAAAGACATGTCGCCACGTACAAAACCTCACAGCTCCCTAAATAGAAAATGTGTGTGGCCTACATATAGCCAGTGGAAATGACAATGCTATTCTGAGAAGAATATGGTAATGTCTTCATCAAGACCAGTAATTACGACAAGGCCTCTGATGTAATGTCTCCTCTGCTTCCTTCTTTCGTTTCTCCCTTCTCCCTGCCGTGTCCTGCAGTTGTCGGAGAGCGAGAAAAAGCGGGTTAAGCGGCAGATCAGGGTGGACGATTTTGATGACACAACCCAGCCACAAAACATTGAGCCACAGGCTAAGATCACCCTGCTCACGCAACGAAAGGAGACCTATTTGTTGGTAAGAAATGGATCTACCTCACTGATCTACCGCCAATGCCGGCTGTTAGCAATCAGGTCGACATGAGATTTTAGAAAAAGCAATGACAGCCAGGAATTAAGTTCTACCATGTAAATCACATCACTTCTATGACATTAGAAAAAGCGATCCATAATGCAGCAATAGGCTGATAAGAATTAGTGTGTCGTCAGTAAATTCATGAATTAAGTTTCAAAAGTAAACCATGATTATTTATTCACTAATTATTGATTATATTTACAAATTATTTGGACACTGAAATACAAAGAAGTTAAGAACATGATTCATGCATATGAAAAAAATATGGAAAAAAATAGAAGCATACAATATGATCTATATAAGACAATAACAAGACTAGACAGTAGTGTAATGACATGAATGGGAAACACTGGAATTCCACATATGCAGCCTGATGGGATTGCAGGAATGTGTTTGTTTACTTAACCAGAGATGCCTCTTTCTCTTTGTGTCAAAGGAATGCTCCAAGGGGACAGCACGATGCGTGACCTTCACCTGTCCATTGCTGAACATGACAAACAAGGCCAAGATTTATGTTCGATCCCGCTTGTGGAACAGTACAATGCTCGAGGTCGGTGCGCCAGCTAAAACCCCACACACATGCTCAACTTGATAAATTGATGCAGAAATTCATCTTTGAATCACCCTTTTTCAATGAGATAGTAATATAATATAGTAATATTTGAATGCATTCAAGCTTAACAGATGTGGACCACCTTTTTGCCAACTGTTACACCAGTATTGTGGCTTGTGGGAAGAGGTTGTAGGAAGGCTCCGCAGTAAAGCTTTACAATGTGAATTTTAAATTAACATTAGTCTGATAATTTAACAAAATCTAATGATTTTTAAATGTAAATTAAATAAAGTGACAGAAAATAATGACTATCATTGTTGATTGGTATGCCAAATAATTCTAAAAACAAAATATCGCTAATTGGGATTGAAGAAATTCTGCCGATGACCCTCTCATCCACCACAACCAAGTGCTTTAGCAGAATTTTTACCCGCATGTTTTTCTACAAGAAATCTTTGATGACAAACTTCTCCCACTGCCAGTCTATTTAATAGTAGTTGAAGAAGTATTTGTGTTTCTATGTTTCTGAAACCTTTTTTTTTTATTGTAAAAATATTCTGACTGCAGGACTTCCCCAATGCTCAGTGGGTCAAGGTCAAAGGTCAAGCCACACTGAAACTCATCGCAGACAAACCAACAATCAGGATGGACAGTCAGACCACCACGGTAATGACATGATGGCTGTGAGAAAGATGTGGACGATCGGGGCGATGGTGGTGATTTCACTCAACTCTCTCCATTATTTTGTAGTTCTCAGTGGACGTAGAGCCAGTTGCAGGGGTCGAGACCCCCTACGAGCTCCCGCTGTGGATCATCATTTCTGCAGCTGTGGCTGGAATTCTGCTTCTAGGAATTATCATTCTGATTCTTTGGAAGGTGAATTAAACACACACACACACACACATTGCTCATCCCCATCATTTGGCATTTATACATTTGTGTTAAAGCTGAGCCATTCACCTGTTTTCAATCATGTCAGCCATCAGTCTAACCTGTGACTTACCCCCTCCTCCCCCCACGACCCCTCCACCTCCACCGCCCCCCCACCTTCCTCCTCTAGTGTGGCTTCTTCCAGAGGGCCAGCAGGAGGGAGATGTATGAGGCCAAAGCCCAGAAGGCTGAGATGAAGATCCAGCCCTCTGAGACAGAGAGGCTGACTGAGGACTACTGAGACCCCCGTGGGTCCCCCTTGTAGCGGGGACCCAACAGCACATGCCAGTGGGGCTTTATGGGTAACAAAACCCATTCAATCGGATATGAATATACTAATGACAGACTCAGGCTCCCCCACGTCTTTTCTTTCCGTCTTTTTCCATTTTCATCCACGTCTAACACTTCCTCTGCCTCCCTTTCAGGCGATGCTCTTGCTTCAGCTGATCACTTTACCTTTTTAGGCGATCTACTTGTTATCAATGCCTCTCTTGTAACTCTTCCTTACACCAATTGACCAATTTCAATCATGCAAATATTTCAAACAACCTTTGATTGCACCAGCAGATAAACACTCACACCGGGACCTGCTTCGAATTTCCCGAGACTTTTCACCTCTCACTCAAAAAGCCTCTTCAGTTCCCTTATGAAGCGTCTGCATGAATACCAAGTATGGCGAGAGAGAGCTTTGACAGTCATAAGTTGTCACACTCCTTCTTGATTGTGTTGAATTGCTGTCTTTGATACTTCTAAATCCTTCTCTTCCATCTTAGCCTGTGTGATACTGCAGACCTCTTGATTCTCCCAAGCCTCGGAATCCTAAATGTTCTTCTCAACTCCTCATTAATCGCAGCTCCTCCCACTGTTGAGGTGCACACTTTAATGCCTCTCGCCCTCTCTCTTGTCTTTCGATCCGCCAGCTTGGTTTCTTCAAGCGAGCCATCTACTACCGGGTAATGCCTAAGCACCAGGGGGTGAGGATTCACAAGGCTGAGCGCTACCAGTTCAATCTGGGTTTCCAGGTGGAGGAGCCGCAGAAAAAGTATTGGATCACCAACTGGAGGGAGATGCAGAATGACTACTGAGCCCTCAGCCGCTTACTGTCACGCTGTCCTGACACGGGCCAAACAAAGAACATTGGGCTTGGTTCACTTGCCCGGCCCAGACAAACCATGGAGTGAATTGGAAACATTTGTACATTTTCATAGATTACAACCAGTTTCTCAGTGCAATATACTGAACATTTATGTTCGAGAGATTGTTAAAGTATTTTTTATGGAATGCAATGTTGTAAATTGAATGCATCCCAGTTGTTTTGATCACGTCGCAGGTTATAATGTGCAGAATTTTTGCCTTGATATTTTTGTTTCTTTTTTAAACTCTCCCTCTTTGCCATATCATTCTGAATCTCCGATGCAAAAGTTGCTGGTCACTCTTAAATCAGAGGAGGCTATTGATTTTTTGTGATTGCGTGTGTCTCTCCTGCTCTGTGGTCAGTGGTTGTGGGTTATTTATGGGTCATAAAACCAACATCATTTATTTTCAGACTGCACTTATGCTGCCTGGCCTCCACTGTGTTATGATTGACCAGGTGTTTTTGCCGTGGCTATTCATGTGAGTTTCCATCATGGCCGCAGCACTGACTGCGTATACAGAAGTGGTACTTCGGTATGGTACTTTTCAAGTTGCCTGACATTATATTCCTGCTTTAGGGAAATAATACAGATGGTACTTGCGAGATACAAAGAAAATTGTCAAATGAGTTTTATAGCTTAGCTAGTTGTGTTTTAATTACCAGTGAGATGGCTTTGTTACAATCCCTAAAACGTGGTGATGAGATAACGGGAGCACTCTTAACTGCTATTTATTTCGCTGTCCTGTGTCATTACAATATCGTATTTGGAAATGTAATGATGAACTAGAAGTCAGTACACTGGATTCAATAATGCCTTACATTGTATCCAATTGGACATAATCATTATGTTGTAAGGTCCGGAATATAGAAATTGTACATAGTGACAAGTACCTTTGAATTGACAATTTGAATGAGTGCATATGTCATTGACCCAACGCGAGACCACGAAGACACATCTGGCTTCTCACCAAGCCTTTGTGGCCCCTGTTGAGGTCAACCTACAGCAGCGCTGAAAACAGAGTGGACCAAGAGAAAGCAGATTTATCTGTGTCTGCTGGGACTGCTTCACCACTCCAGTCCATGTTACCTGAGAGCCCACAGGTATTTTGTAGTGAGACTGAGATCTGTGGACATGACAAAGGCTTCATTGACTCTTCAAGTACGGAGGGAAGGGCTGAGACCAATGCACAAACTGTTTCTGTAGTGTTTTTTTCACTGTGCAGTTTTAATGTAATTAAATAATTTTGAACAACCTCTGCAGCTTAATTCGCTGTCCATAAACACTGTTTCTCACAATAGCTCACATGACTACATATTAACTTTCTTTATTGTAAAAATGGCACAAAAAATCAAATATTCAAAAATGCATACACCATTAATGACTTTACAAACATTCATTTGAAAACATTTCCTCCCTAAATATTTTTTAAAATATTACAAATAAATTACAAAATTTGAATGTCCTTTGCATAGGCAAAAAGTAATTCCAAGTGTATACAATAAATATACATAACCGTAGAGGGAGACGCTTGAGGAAGAAACACAAATGTGATCAGATGTACACGACAGTATGCAAAAACACAGATGTTCACATTGAGGTTTGTACTGTGAAAGCTACAGCAGGTCAAGCTTAAATGGCTTCTTTCTTCTCAGTGAGGACTAGTCCTTTTGCTTGAGCTCCATCGTCGATAAGGACTTCTCATGCCTTTTTGACTTCCTGAACTTGTAGGCCAGTACGATGGTGGACAACAACAAGACCACACCGAGGACCAGGAGGACCCACTGGCCAGCGACGGCAGCTGCACTGTCCATACTCATACCAAGGAAGTCCACATTATTGTCCGTAACTTCAATGCCTGGATACACATAGAATAATGATGAGGAGACATTTTTGATGGACGCATGTATTCTTTTTTTTTTTCACAAGAGGTACGGGTGAGTCATTTTCAGACCAGACAGAGATTGTTTTCAGTTCCCGATCTAACATTTGGCATCCTGCTTACGTTTTAAAAATTTGTAATCAGAATTGGTCCGCTCAGCATGTTTCAACATGCATCTGCCCAGCTTTGACATGAAATGTCATCCGTTGACTCATACAATCGCTGAAATTGGATTTACTTTTCATGTACTTTCAAGACACAGACATATGGTAAGACATAACTGGGTAATGTAATCAACGTTTGCAGACTCTGAATGTCCGATATTTCATATTTCTTGTTAGTGTGCATTCTTATCTTCTTGGTTTATGCATTTTTGTGACACTACAAGCCTGGAATCTGACACAATCTCATGTGATGTGGCTTCTGTAACCCTTGCTTCAGTGTGTCTAAAATCTGCACGTTTCCCTCGATTTCACTTTTATATCTCATCAGTGTCATTAGCAAAAAGGAATAGTGTATATAGCCTCTGTGGGGGCTTTTTTCCCTCTGTGAAGGAATCTGACAAACATGAAAAAACATTCCTAACTAAATTCCCAGTGAAAATGCTTCCCTACATGTATGAATGACTGCTTCTATGTAAGTATCAAAATGTATAAATGTATTTAACATACCTGACTCCACTGCAGGTTTCCAGTCGTACTCAGGCCACCCACGAATATCGTTGTTCTTGTTGTTCTCTGCCTCCAGCCACTGGATGAGAGGTTGGAAATACTCCACGAGTGGCTTGGCGCTCATTCTGGGCTGGCCGGTGAGCATGGTCATAGCCTCGGGCCAGGGTTTGCTGAAGCCCAACTTCATAACATCACTGCAAATAAACAGGTCAGAGAGGAGGTGAGAGATGTGAGGATTGTGCTCTTGTCAGGATTACATAAATGATATTTACAACTATTGTGTGTGTCGATAAACAGGTTTACGGTGTGCACTAACCCCAGGAGCTTTCCCGCCTCTTTAGACTGGTAAATGTCGCAGGTATGAAGAGGACCGGTATGCTTGGCAGCTTTGCAGAGCTCCTTGTGGAACTGGAACTGGACGATGAAGCTAACAAAGTATCTGATGGCAGACCATTTAACACAAGAGTTATACATGTCCTTCATGGGCACACAAGAAAGAGAAGACAAACTGGTCAATTTCTGAAAGTGATTGATTGAATTCCAGGTCACAGGAACAAATTATCTCCTCCACGTCCAACAATTTGTCTTATCTCTCAATGGCGTGTCAGGGCATTATGGAGCAATCAGTGTTCAATTATCTGATTGTCCTGTTTTCTTTGCTGAAACGGCAGAACTCACCTCACATAGGGCACATTGGCAGGGATGTGGAATTTTGCACCTGGGTCAAAGTCCTCCTCAGTGCGGGTTACAGGTGGACACAGTCCCTGGTACTTCATCCTGCCATGATGAGGCAAATAATGTTCAACTAATGTTTTCCCTTTTGCAGTTAAAACATTCAGATGCTGGAATACTGTACCTGAGGTTCCACCACTCCTTATTGTATTCAGAGGATGGAATGCGTCCATCGAATATCTTCCATCTCCACTGATCCATCAGGTAGCCAAAAGGCAGGAAGGCGATCTTGTCCAGTGCCATGCTCATCAGGAAGTTTATGTCACTCTCTAGAAGAGGTGGAAAAAAACAACACATTCTTGAATTTTGGATCTCAACTAGGGCTGTATCGGTATAGACAGTGTGTTTTACATCTGCTAAGCTAATTCAAATAAAACAAACTAGACACTATTAAGCAACATCATGCATGTCTTTGTCCTTAAAGTGAGAGCTTCAGAATTGCTGTGTGTAAAACAACTCATGAATCACAATCTTTATATTGAATTCAAAACATTATATGAGGAAAAAGTGTGTTTCCTGCAAATATCATAGCTGTATCCAGTTAAGTATCCAATAATTACACTGTTATTGACAAAACCTACGAAGGGCTCCTTTAATTGGGAAAAATCATGAATAAAGTTAGATATAAAGAAACATTCTTGATATCGTGATAATATCGTTATCCTGACATTTTTTGCCCACGTTAATGGTGAAGTGAAAATCTAGCCCTAATCTTAACCAAACCCCGAAAAAGTTTCTATCAACCAAGACTGGTCACTTACCATGATTGTTCTCAACTTTGTCCAGGAGGCCGATGCTCTTCAAATGTTTGGGCGTGGACACGGACAGGGCGAGCACATCGCCGATGGCCTCATGGAAGCCAGGGTTGGCTCCATCGCGGAAGGACACAGGCTGGTCTTTGTACTGCAGGAAGTACTGAACATGGCCCATCTCGTGGTGGACCGTGATCAGGTCATCCATTGTCACAACGGTGCACTGTTTGATCCTGGAGACACGAATGACCTTTAATTCTATCTTTGACATTTCAGCAAAAATGACAACATTTAACTTAATAATAAACGTAATCACGAATTTAGTCAAAAAAGAGCTCTAACCGGAAGTCTTTTCGGTTGTAGAAGTCCCATGCAGAGGCGTGGCAGACCACCTGGCGGCCATCAGTCGGCTTCTCCAGCATGGATTTGTCCCAAAACTCTTTGGGCATCGGCTCCAGGCCCAGAGAGGTGAAAAACCTGTCCGATTCATTGAACATTTTCATGGCATCCCATCCCTGAATCGAAAAAACAAGGCATGAGGGAAAATGTGAATGTGTCCATATAAACAGTTTTTTCTCCTCTGGCCTCAATATAGAAGATATCCTTTTTGGAAACATCGTTTGTTTACTCTTGAGTTTCAACGTTGACATGTTGTTAAGGAATAAAATACTTTCACGATTCATAGTGATGTATTTACAACAGTCTTGTATTCTGTATACAGTTGTGTCAGTTATGAATGTCCGCTGCTTGTTACTGTTTGTATTAAAATGCAACTGTAACCCTGTTTAGCCTCATTCTGCCACACCGTTCACTTTAGTGTTTCAGCCTGGGATATATCTTGAAACAAACTGATCTTTTTGGAAATATGCGAGAGGCGCGTCTGTGTAATTGTTCACCTTGGCCACCATGGCCGGTGTGGCGTCAACCTGCGTGGCGTCTGGGTAAGGTATGACCAAATCCATGATGCCGGACCATGTCTGCGCCCACATGTTGCCTGAAAGGACAGAAGACAGCTTTCATATTTCAACATCGCAGATGTTTGGTGGGCACACGTGGGTCAGCCAAGTGGGATTTGCCAGTGTAATTCTCCATGCTGAAGTGTCACACACATTCTCACGCTTTACGCCTATGAAAGAAAATGAAAGCCTGCACAAATCCACAGCCGGCGGCACTATCACTGGGGTATGCACACATGTAAAAAGAGTGTCTTTTGTCCACAGACCTTGACCTCAACTCTTTAAGAAAACAGAATTTCTGGAGGCCGCATATCGTGTTTAGGAAATCCAGTCCAAATATTTTCGATTGTCAAAGAGCTACAAGTCCTTGAGGGTCTAGCTTACCCAACAGATGGGCAGGGATCGGTCCCTTCAGGTTGATGTGCTCCGAGCCGTACTTTTTGTACAGGGCCCTGCGAACGTAGGCGTGAACATTTTGATAGAGCGGCTCCAGCTCCTTCCACAGGGTCTCCAGGTCCTCTTCGAAGGTCGGCGTCTCGTACAGGGAGCGCCAGAAAGCTCCATTGTCGCTGTGGTCTAGAGGGAGGATAAAAACACGTACCAGTGACGTATTTGAATCTGATACGAATCTGATTTGGAGAAGTGACATTCCGAAATGTTCTCAATTCTCTTGAGTCGTTCAGGTCGTACCGTTGAGTCTGGCGGCCTGGTTGGCCAGCTCGACGTATCTCTTGTAATCCTGGCGAAGTACTTTGCCTGCCGCATCTCTCCATCCTTTCCAGGCAAACAGCAGTTCATCGTAATCTCTGGATTCCGCCATGATCTTCTGAAGGTCTGAAACACAACATGTCCAATATTACTCCTACTAATGTTGTAGTCTCTAGAGCACTTTTTGGAGGTCTTGGTCTGGAAGGCATTTTTACAGTCTTGTCTTGTCTTGGACTGAGTGGACTCTGTGCTGTAGCCCCCCGACTGCCAGGCTTTTAGTACCGCGCCTTGCTTTGGACACCAACAACTTCCAATCATTGGTGGACTGATTATTTCCCCCAAACTGCAGCCTTTGCCTTCTTATTAAATGTGCCTTCTAAGAAGCCACATTCACTCGCCAAATACACATTTGATTTTGGGATAGAAACAAAAAGTACCTCAAACGCTTGAAATTGGTGGAAATAGCTGCCTATGCACCAAGCAACATGGACTCTAGGTTCTCAAGTCAAGAAAAAGACCTATGTTCTAAAATATAGAGAAAAAGTGCCTTGTTGATTTGTTGCATTGTGCTGCTTGAATAAAAATAATGCAGAGGCTATTTCTGTTGCTGTCAAAACTCTCTTTCTGTTCTGCTTTGTGATTATCTTTCTTTGATGTATACAGTCGGGGTCTTGTCGCGGTCTTGGTGCCCTGCAGTCTTGGTAAAGTCATGGTTGGTTTGTGTGGTCTTGACCACAACACTAACTCTTACTTTAGTATGCAATATATTTTACAGTGATTAAAGGTTTTGATGAGAAGATGAAAATACTGTTATTTCACGTTGACCTTAAAAAATAATTGTTTGTTTGGATAGTGAGCATCAGTATAGCCTTACCAGGGTCCAGTGGATGGCATTGTCCGTTTTCTCTGCATACCTCAGCCACGCTGTACTTGGTCTCCATGTTGGACAGGAGATTGTTGTACTAAAAATGTAAACACATCTTGTAAGAATCCAGCCTCATCAGTAAATAAATGTTTTCAGTAATGTTCGGATATCCATTCAAGGGTAAGAACTGAAGCACATGATGACTGCCAAGCCTCTGGAGTTATGTGGCTGGTCCCATAGCTTACCTATTATTATAATGTTGCAGTAAGTTGAGTCAAAATACCCACATCAACTTCTTTCCACACATCTATGATAAGAACTGTGTTTAGAAAAGGTCTCAACTAGAGTGGATTATTAAATCGTTCTCCTTAGTAGGCACTCTTCTATTAGCGTTGCAGAGTTGAAGTACAATATCCAAATTGAGAAACCTCTTAAATATTTTTGAAATGTGCACATTTATGAAAGTTTGTGATCCATTCTTTGTTGAAACATTGCCTTGTGCTCAGCTAATCAGCTAATAGACATGTAGGCTCAAAAACGTGCAAACCTGCAATAACCTCACACATATTTACATTCAGTTGCTGTGTCGATGTTGGCAAATGGGAGTGTCTGATATGGAAAATATCCAGCATCTGTCTTGCTTTGTAAAAAACTGAGGACCTCGCTCTCTCTCTGTATGTCCCAACCCAAACCATGAATCTATACCTGGCTCTGGGGCAGCACCAGTATTTATAAGTTATTTGTTGATTAATTCCGCACCTCCTCAAGTTGTGCAGAAGGCAGCGCCGCCCTCTCGATGTCGCTGAGTTTTTTAATGATGCGCTTGACGGAGGCGTCCTGGAAGTCGGTGGTGTCGTACTTGCGGGCCCTCTGGCCATATTTCAGGGTGTGGGCCGACATCTCCAGGCTCTTCTGAAGCTATAAAGGAACAATGAACACTCTTTCATTTTTAACGTCCGTTGCCGGCTGAAGCAAGGTGATTGGGTGGATGGAGGTACTGGGGGGATGAACAATGGATGGTTGAGGACATGCACAAATTGAACAATTATGAAGCACCGTAAAAACATGCATGCACATATCGATCATCAACTCAATCATTTACAGATCCATTGACACATTTTCTTAATGCAGAAATGACTTTATTGATTCCCTCAATCAGGAGGTGTGATGCAAGCTGAACAGTGACACATTGATCTCTGTGGACACCATCAGTCTTAGGGGCTCACCATCGCCTGCTTATTGGCTTCGTTGATGTCAGTGTTGTATGTCCAGGAGGCCTCGGTGTAGGCGTTCCACACCACCTCAGCCGTCGTGTTGTAGTCGTCCAAAAATGTCTTCGCATCGAGCTCATCCGTATTCTTATCTGGGTGAACAAGGACAGCACGTGCACCATAAATAGCCATGGACTTGAAAACACGGTATATGATTTGGAGGTTTTTTGTTATGAAACAAATTGTATAAATACATAATTATGACCTTCATGCTACACTGTAAACATATGAGTTTTTTGAACATAAACTCAGTAAATCCTGAAATATTATATCAATGTACTATGTTTCTACTGGATCACAATCTTCCAAAAATCTTGTTGTGTGGCAGAAATGATGCCAGCTAGAGGAAGTGGAAGAGGAAGTGTGGAATATTTTAAGAAAACAGCAAACTGTTTAGGGTATTTTGATGCATACATTATATCTTTAAGTCTGAAAGGAGAGCATGTGACTTTTGGGGCTCTTCCATGAACTCTGCTTCTCGGTTTCTTGGAAACTCTAGGTCTACTCCATCCAGCTAAAACCATGTTTTTATGTGTATCTTCTTACCAATATCCTCTGGGTAACCCTCAGGAACAGGTGGGACCCAGTCGAAGTTGGGCCATCCCAAGGTCTCATTCACATTTTGCTTTTCCAGCCACTTAATAATGGGATCAAAGTACTTCATCAGTGAGCTGGCATCCATTTTGTTTGTGCCTAAAGCCTCCTGGAGGACTTCGGGCCATGGTTTGGAAGAACCGGCCTGAAGAACTTTCCTGGAGAAGAGGGAATGAAATCATTTTTGCTCTACTGCTTCAACAAAACACGATGCGATCTCCTGTATGATGAGTCGATGGGATCACGTACTTCAGAATGGCGCCTGCTTCTGGGGAGCGGTAGATGTCACACGTGTGCAGGGGGCCGGTGTGGTTGGCTGCCATGCACAGTTTTTCATGAAACTGGAACTGCAAGATGAAGCTGACGAAGTACCTGCGGGGGGAATTGCTTCGTGATTTCCTCTCTTTTGACAAAGTAAAAACCATCTTGCAGGGGAAACACTCAAAATGAGAAGAGAAGAGTTCAAACCAACCCAATTGCAATATAAACATAGCTGGTAAAACACTTCTTTCCAGTGTTAAAAGTCTGTTATGGTTGACAACACTGATTAAACATTGACTGCAACACCAAAAAATAACTCTAAAGTTAAATAATAACAGGGCTGGTGGTACGTTCCAACAACGACGACACAACATGTGTTTGTCTGGTTAACTGACTGCAGCTGGGTCCAATGTTATGCTTTTAATGTGTCTGCAACATGCTTCCTGCTATTGTAGGTTTTTTTATTGTTTGAAACTACACTCCAGCACCAGTAATTCAGGCAACATTATTCATGTTAAAGTAGACAATGCATCATTTCCCCTGTCAGCAGCCATTTTTTGCATGCTAATGGTGTTCTTTTGTGTATTGTATTTACAGGCAAGTATGCTCACGGAGAATCACCGCTGATCAGTGAAGATGGATGCAATAAGAGAACTTCTGAGCAATTCTATGGCTAACTATAGCTATATATATGGATTTTCTCCTCTAATTTACTTTGTGACAATAGTGTGTGAAGTGTTCATTCATCCGTCAGCAGGTAAAGTAGTGAACAGAGGTCCAGCGCAAGCAGGATGCTACCTGATGTATGGGGTGTTTCCAGGAATGTGGTATTTGGCACCAGCGTCAAAGTGCTCCTCTGTACGCCTGGTAGGTGGGCAGACACCTTGGTATTTTGTCCTTTAAAAGAGAAATATGGAAGACAGTGATTTAGAACAGACCATCCTGGGTTGTGAAATGAGGACGCTGGCTTTCGGAAAGTTGTTTGGCGTGTAATGATTTGCTTTCTCTGAAAATGCAATAAATCACAATTAACCGACAGCTGGGCATGTGTGCTATATTTTTCCAGCAACACCTCACTTTGCACAGAGACAGTAACATCTAGATGGCAGTCAGCACAACCACAGCCTTCTACTTTTAGCACAGAGGGGCTGGAAGACATGTGCAAATGTTTTGGAAATGGTCCATCAATGCGGAGCTGGCATCAGGTTTGTTATTTAAGAAGCTGTTTTCCATTTTCCAGACGCAAGTATCCAATTTAAAAGCCTACCTGAGGTACCACCACTCTGAGTTGTAGCGCTCTGGGGGGGTGCGACCACTGAAAACACCCCACCTCCACTGGTCAATAAGGTAACCAAAAGGAAGGAATGCAATCTTCTCCAGAGCCATCTTCAACAGGTAGTTGGTATCAGATTCTGGACACACAAAGCACCATTTAGATTCAAACATTTGCTTCTGAATTTCTCATCTTTTTGCGTGATGTTGGCTTTCTTGTATTCTTGTGTCTTTACCATTGTCGGAGGTTGCAGAATCCAGCAATCCGATGGTTTTCAGATGTTTCGGGGTGGAGACGGAGAGGGACAAAACATCGCCGATGGCCTCGTGAAAACCGGGGTTGGCTCCACGACGGAAGCCCACGGGCTGGTCCTTGTACTGCAGGTAATACTGGATGTGTCCCATCTCATGGTGGACGGTGAAAAGCTGCTCCATCGTCACCGTGGTGCACTGCTTGATCCTGAAGGGAAGGAACATCAGAATTTCCTCACAAGCTCAGGTCAATCTGAATGTTTGAGGGTTTAGCCCTCCTGTTTGAGAAATGGAGATGAAACCATGACTCTCTGGCAACATGCTGTCCGGTCTAGGCCGTACTCCAGCGGCTTTACTTGTTTTGACAAAGAGCAGTCAACATGTCGCTGTGATTTAAGAGTGTTTATATGTGCATACAGTGCAACTCCCACTCAGTTAAAACTCCAAATAAATTCTCTTAACAAACTTTTAGATAAGTAAATCAACATGTTAACCTTACTGAGTCATTTGATATTTTGTGAGCTGGAGCAGGTTATCTCTACTTACAATTAGGAAACTGTGTCCAGCCCATAAAAGATGAATGATTGAAATGTATTTAAACCTTTGATGATTGTGCTCCACAATCATATTATGTACCTTATTTAATCACCTGTATATACTTGCATCACATTCTTTAAAGGTTCTCTGATCAATATGTCCTACTTAAATTAGCATCAAACTATTATCTATATAAAGGTGTGGGGGGCATGATTTGTAAAGTGTCAGGTGATATTGTTAGCAAAATGTCTTCCAAATGCAGTTGCAGGGTGACAGGAGTAGTAGTAGTTGTGTTAATTTTCAGTACTACAAAAATACATTCAAACATTTTGTTAAACCCCAAGGTCAAATGTCTGTAACTCTTGACATGAGGCGCATTTTACCTAAAGTCTTTGCGGTTGTAGAAGTCCCAGGCCGATGCATGGCAAACCACCTCTCTATTCTCTGGTTTCTCCAGCATGGACTCTTCCCAGAACTCCTCTGGCATGGCGTCTAATTTCAGAGAGGTGAAGAACTCTTCGGCGACACGAAACATGTGCGTAGCATTGTAGCCCTGGAGAAAGCAGAGTGTTATCAATGCATCTGAAGTACACACGCACGCATGCACGCACACACATCACACCAACTCACTTGCTTGACCATTGCATCGGTCACGTCCATGTTGGGTTTGTCAGGAAATGGGATCATCATACCGTATACGTTGTTCCAGGTCTGGGCCCACATATTTCCTGAGGGCGTGGAAGAAAACACACTTGTTGTAGCAAACTTGTTATAGAATACTCTGCTCATGGGCACTGTAGGAAATGCCTGCCCAAAGAATGTCCCTCCACTCTAATGAGATCAGTGCACAATAGCACCTAGAACTGACATTCAGAGCTGGTATATGCTCTATGTAGCAACGTTCCTCGTACCTAGCAGGTGAGCAGGGATTGGCCCTTTGAGGTTGATGTACTTGGGACCATACTGATTATAGAGTTGGCGGCGGACAAAGGCATGTAAGTTCAGGTAGAGGGGTTCGATTGTCTTGTGAAGTTGCTCGATGACCTCCTCAAAGTTCTCAGTCTCATACCAAGAGCGCCAGTCGGCCCCAGTGTCCGCAAATCCTGAAAAGGGCAAAGTGGTTAGTGACTTCACTTCTTCTCAACCAATTAGTTGCACATTTGGTTGGGCATTGTTTTGTTAAAGTTGAAGAAACCAGTGGAAATACGTACCATCGTCTTTGGAGGCTTTGTTGCTGAGCTCCACAAACCTGGGGTAGTACTGCTTAAGGGGAACACCCGATGCATTGTGCCAGCCCTCCCAGGCGTACAGCAGCTTCTTGTAGCTCCTCGAGTTGGCCATGATGTCTGTGAGATCTGTAAAATGGAAGAAAAAACAATCATAAAGGCAATGCAAACAGAAGTATAACTCAAAAGCCTGAATATATTTTACAAAAACAATCGAGATGTATTGCTGTTTGACGGTCCTCTTGTGGGTAGCTGGAAAATGCCACAGCTGGCACATTTTCCGAGCAATTATCTTTGAGTTATGATGCTCTGTGCATCACGTAAAACAATATTTGTCTTCAAGGCGCCAAAAAGGGAAAGAAATGTGAGGAAAAGGTGGAAACTGATCACCAGGGAGGGTGAAAAGAGGTCATGGCGCATTGTTGACACTGTTACATAATGAAACAGGATGAAACTTAAGTTAAAGTTTCTTGGTGAAGTTTTCCACTATCCAGACCTCTTGTTTTCCCTTTCTTTGTCATACTGGGTACATTGGCGAAGTCTTCTGACGATTGACGCAGGCGAAGCAGTATGTGCCAGGGGCTTGAAATGTTCTTTCTTCCAGTATAGAATTTTAGTCAACACTTGTGTACACATCCATGACACTTCCTTTGGAAACCTCTCTGAAACAACTCTGCCCATCCTGTTACTTTTCCTCGAGCAGATAAGATTTCAACTGCTCGTAAAGTGTTTTTCTTTCAGGACTTCCCCTGCACTCGTTTCATGTTCTGCCTCAAAGCTCAGCGTCTTTCAAATGACCCCCTCCTATGTCCCCATTTTTTAGCCGTGTTATTCTGTATCTACTCACGAGGTTCCAGGCTCCAGCTTATGTTTGGCTCCGGAAACACCTTTGCTGTTGAGTAAATACTGTCCATGGTGCTGAGAATCTTGTTGTACTGCACAGAAGCAAAAGACAGAGATCAGCAACGATGTGGGTGCCAGGCATTTAAAAAATCCACTTTTTTGCTTTAACTGAATTTGGACAAACCTCCTCTCTTTCATTCTGGGGCAGGTTGGCAGCTCCCAGCACCATTATCTTGTTCATCAGTTTTTTGTCTTGAGGAGGCAGGGAGTCAATTACTGTCAGGGTGAAAGCCTCCTTGGCCTTCATTCCCCAGGCCTCGGTGAAGCGCTGCTCGTCGAGGGATGCTTGTACCTGCGGATGAGCAAAGAAGGTCGTGAGGTATGCTGATGTCGACAATGACCTTGGACACTTGTGGGTTGTTCTGATCTGTCCGGCACAGTTCTGCAAATAATAATAATGGGGGTCCGGCACTGAGGTCCATACAGAAAGTACAGCATTAGCACAGACCACGGCTGTTTCTCAGACATTCACGTTCGCAGGAGGATGTGACCCCCGCCCCCCCAACCCCCGACCCGCCCCCAGACCCGCAGACCTTTGACAGCAGCAGTAGATAGTAGGTGGCAGAGAAATGGGTCGATGTTGTTAAAGGATGTCGGAGGGATTACCATGCAGGCGCTGATGACCCCGGTGAATAATGTCACCCCGTGGTTCTCTCAGCCTCACAGCCACTAGAACAGCTCTGGGTTCTTAACGTCTTAATCTGCGGCCTGCTATGTTCCTTGACAGCTGTACCAACACATCTTTCCTCGGGGATCAACGTGGGGGCGAGGACAGAACAGGCAAAGTAACCCCCAGCTCAAGGATGATCAGCTCACAGAGCCTTTGTCTTGCAGATACACATGCTTATATATTGCCCCTCTGAATCTTTAGAGCTTTTTTTTATGGCATCAGGTCATGGACATGTGTGATATGTAATGTCAGCACTGAAAGACTGGATGGATTCGAGGCCAACCTGGAGCACTGCTTGAATAGTATATATGGTTCACAATGTTGTGTGAAATGTTGTAATGCAGTTAGAGTTGCTGCTATTTCTCTATCATTTCCCAGTTAACTGTGATTAAAGCCACAAATGAGGGAAATCTGGACATTATCTGCTTCACTAATGAATAATAGCTATCACTTGTACCTCACCAACTGCTCAGCACACACCATGCTAAAACTGCCAGTAGCTGCATTCTGGTTGTGTTTTTCATTGAGGCCTGTCTTATCTGTCTTTCTCTCAGTAGGCTCTCAAAAAACAGACTGAAAATGAGAGGAAAAACACAGTGAACAGTGAGTTGAAGTATTAACTGTGACCTTTGGACTCTCTTCTCTAAAGCTCCCTTTTTTTTTTTTTAAACCTGCCTCCACCCATCCATTCACCTGCATAATCTCAACTTTGGGAAGACAAAGAAAAATATGGCTAAACAGGATGGTTGACCTACTTACTTTCTCTCAAGGTGTTATTACTATGTAACAAAGGCACAATGTTAGTTGAAATATCATGAACCAGACTTGGACACATATATAAAAAATGATGAACTCTTGAAGTGGAAACACGCGACCGCTACTTAATTGACGCTTCTGATTTTGCTCCGATTGACCTTTTCATTATGAGCTTCCGAGTAAGTTTAATCTATAATTAAATACATATCATCTAATTATGGGGAAAATAGTGGCCACTACTGGTTTATGGTATCTGAACAATTTAGAACAACAACAAATACATTCCAAGAGATAACTGCATGATGGAAATGCATGATGGAAGCGTCGATATTTGCAGCGCTCGGTCTGATTGTGA
This sequence comes from Mullus surmuletus, assembly GCA_903171835.1. Taxonomy (NCBI): domain Eukaryota; kingdom Metazoa; phylum Chordata; class Actinopteri; order Syngnathiformes; family Mullidae; genus Mullus; species Mullus surmuletus. The sequence goes on along the minus strand of CAESWR010000103.1, from coordinate 350,415 downwards.
CATCTGAGTGCAGCTGGTGTTTTATAACTGAGTTCAAAGGACACCAGTCATTGATATGCAATCTCTTTTTTTAATAAATATATATTGCTAAATGAGACGCCTGTGAACTGATCCCGTTTCATCCAGCACCCTCCTATATTCATTATTTTGGTGTAATGGACTCGCTCATTCATCTACTGACTGCAATTTCTGTCACTTCTAATTACTTTAGAATGTCCAGCAAAAAGAACCAAAACATCTTACACCTCTATCTATCACCTCTCCTCCTAAACACATTCTGAGGAGCATTGTGCCGCCTGACCCTGTTGACCCCGAAGCAGCGGGGGCCACATCTACACCTGTTCAGAGTGGAAACATTTCCCAAAGCCCAGATAGTTCCGAGCTATCTTGTTGTGACAGCTGTCCAAGCATGCAGAAAAAACACAAGGCTTTTTCCTGAGTGAGACCATGTGATGATTTTGCTTTCCCTTTTGAAAAGCTTCTCATCTGATACGACGGCGATATGTGAGGGGGCATATTCATGATTTTGAGCATGTCGACTCTTGTGCTCGGAGGCAAGCGAACCCTCTTTCATACCTCCTCGGTTCGATTGGTTCCCGCTGCTGCTTGGCTGTAATTGTCTCCCGCATCAATGCCTGTACCCTCTCTCTGCCTTGTTGTCACGCTTAACGCAATTTTTCCCTCAGGCATATTGGGAGATGAAACCTTTCAATGCGCGATTAATGTAACGTCTCACGGCTCTCATCTAAAAAAATCTCATTTTCGAAACAGCTGCAAAACTGGGGTGTTTTAATGGGTAATGTTGCCACAATGGATCATAAAACCATTTGGGTTTGTGAAGCTGCATCCTATCGTGGGGGCATCCATGAGGAGAAACTGCACGGAGCGGGAAAATGCCACAACTTGGGTAAATAAGTTATACAGCGGCGTGCAAGACCCCCCCCCCCACCAGAAACATACAAATATTGGCTGTGTTGGCATGGAATTCTGGAGAAAGATGGAAAAGGAAAACCCAGACAGGGCTCAGCTCCAAAGAAAACTGCATGCATTTGCAGCCAGCATGAAGGGAAAGGTTTGCAAATGCCCCCCCCACAGTTCGAGTCTCCTACCTGGAGTGCGGAGTTATACTCTGTCAAGTTGGTGTTGTAGTTCCAGCTGGCCGAGACGCTGTGGAAGAGCACCTCCTCGGCTGTGGTGTTGTACTGGTCGAGGAACCTTTGTGCATCAGCTGCCGTGTTTGCGTAGTCCCCCGGCAGCCAGCTTTGATCAAAAGCCCCGGAGACTCCCAGGACCGGCAGCAGCAGCAGCAGCGCCGGCAGCAGAAACCTGTGCTCAGCTGTGCCCATGGTGAGCTCCACCACTGAGGCAAAGACCCGGTGAATTGAAAGAGTTTGGGAGGAAGGGGGCTAAAAATATACTTGCTCCAATGAAGTGAGAGTCCTCCTGTCACCCTGCTGTCTCATCCACTCCTTCACTTCCGCCTCCCAGCCTGTCTGCCGGTGAAATGCAGGGGAAACCGAAGCGACCTTGTTTTTAAGTGCCACTTTAACCCAGCCCACACGCCTCTGAAGCCAGTTTACGATTGTGGATGAACACCCCTACCCACTCCCAGCCCCCTTTCACTGATTCCCCTCCTTCCCACTCTCTTTTCTCCCTCCCTCCCTCTCTCCTTGTTTTGACCAGCCTGTCAGGAGCAGCTGCGGCTACACTGGATCACATGGAAGTTTCTCCAGTAGAGTATCGGATGAAAGATGAGAGATGACAACCTACGGCGTGCTGCCTCTGCATGCACGCCCGCCGAGCGGCAGCTCCACTCTAACCAGCACGAGACAGTCTGCGAGAGACTCTACACACACTTTGCTCTCTGTTCCCTCTTTCTGTGGCCCCAGAGGGGGGGGGGGGGGGTTGTGGTTAGACAGAAAGAGGGAAATGAGAGAGAAGAGGGATGCCGGAACGAAATGAGAGAGGGGTGACAGGATCGCAGGCGGACGGCAGAAAGGGATTTCAGGGAACGGGTGGGAACGAAATGATGAAAGGGGCTCACCTTGAAATGTCTCTTACACTAAACTGAAACAGTATATTTCTATCTCTAAGCGCAGAGAGAGATGATCAAATGATCACAAATGGGACCAGCTCTCTCATCTGCTCAGCAATTGATCAGAAGTCTCAAAGAATCCACCTAAAAAGGATGTCGGTTCTGATTTGGACAACTGCCAAAGCAGCGGGCACATCTCTCTTATCTCTCTTTTTTTTAAAGAATGCACAGAGCTGTCAAGTAATAGGAATTTCAAGGTGTCTCTAGTTCAATCATGTTCATTGAAAGGATCCTAACTGCAGTTCCTATACACCATGACTTGTGATGAGGTCCCTGTTGCACGGCAACAAAGAATCTAAGTGTATACCTTGGCAAGTCTGATGGTGCTCAAACCATTCTCACAGCAAGCCTTTTGAACTAGAACGCCAAAATGTGTCAAGTTATATTCGAACACAGCCTTCATTTAAGTGTTAAGCAGCACCTGCCTTTGTTTGAGTGCAAATGCTGCTGACAAAGAGGTCGATTCCACTCTGAGTGTGAGAGCTTTCAGTGTTCAATAATGACTCTACCTGAAGCAACGAGAAACACTTGTGTACTTCTTTGCCTTAAAGTTGACCTTCTATGGGGTATTTGACACAATTTCATTTAGTTGCCAGAGGTCCAAAAGCATTATCTAAAAAAAAATATTCCCGTAAATTCAGCTTTGGTACTTAATTTCAACCAGTCTAAAAGTGGCTCTAGTGCGCTCTCCTGAGAATGGGCTGTTTCTGTGCCTGTACCTTTAAATGTCAGTGAGCTGTGTCTGGCCACGCCCACTCCACGCCCCTATTGGGCAGGAGAATGCGGTTTTCGCTGGTGTACGCTCTTAGCGTACAATACGCTGTTTTTTACGGCAGAAACGCTGTCATTCAACCGTACATAATCGAACCAGAATCGGACCCAGAAGTAGAGGTTCCCGATCCCGGACATGTTCAGATTCTGCGGCTGCAGCAGGACGTT
>CAESWR010000103.1:320230-331357 GCA_903171835.1 Mullus surmuletus | reverse complement strand
CATGGAGAAAGCAGATCTTGTCTAGAACATGCTGAACACAGGCTGATTTTTTTTTGGAACGGACAAATGCAGACTCGGTTACCGTTAATTGTTTTGTGACCACGCCAGACTCAATCGCCGATCTATTCATGGCTTTGAGGACCTCAAAATCCGGGGCTTCGATGAAGACAACGTAGGGCAGGAACTCCGACGTCCGCAGCACTTTGAGAGCCTTTGGGGAAAAACACACATTCAGCAAATGTATTCTGATCGCGGCGCCACTGAACACAAACTGACGTGCAATTACAAGTCTGACAATGTGATTAAAATTCTACTGAAGCGTCTTAGTCTGCAACATTTATCAAGCTAATGAGTTTAAATAAGATTATCAAAGCTCATCCAGCATGTAATGCTGATCATTAGGAGACTCAAAAGATCCTCTCCAATAAATATTGATGATGTGCTCAGCCTGAAAATTCGACAGTATCAGCAAGCTGGTTGCTACAGAATCGGTTTGGATCAAGAATTTTTGCATTAAAGATGACAAAGTTAGTGTTGCTGAATCCCAGCTGTGAACAAATACAGTGAGAGGGAGGCTCTCTTACCTGTGGGTTGACATCAAGGATGCAGATCTTTCCTGTTTCTATCACCTCGTGGATGGAATTGATCTTTGTGCCGTACAGGTTCCCATCGTACTCGCCATGCTCCAAGAAACGTCCGTTCTTGATGTCGCACTCCATCTCGTGGCGTGTCATGAAGGAATACATCTGACCGTCTCTCTCGTCCACCTTCGGTTTTCTAGAGGTGACTGAGGCACACGTGATCACAGAACACAGGAGGGTAACTTGTGATTGTGTCAAAATTTGTGGAACATGTGCTAAAAAATGAACATGGTACTTCGACCTGATTATCAAGCAATTTTAGATCAATTTTATTTTACATTCATGTACTAGAAAAGGTTTGATCAGGCTAACCAGACAAGTATGATAAGAAACAAAGACAAAATAACAAAGAATGTGAAAGCAGTCTAGATTTAAAGAAATAATTATTCAAATGTTTCTGATTCTGAGTGTGCACAGTGAAGAGAGGGACTTCAAAAAAAGTTTCTAGCTGCGCGGTATCAGGATGTGATGACGATACTAAATGCCGTCACTCACAGGGGATGGTGGTGCCGTAGCGTTGCGGATCTGACACCAGCAGCTTGTTCTTCAGGCTTCGGCGCCCGACCCCCTGTGCGCCGATCAGAACCAGAGTCTTCCTCCTGAACGGCGGGACCTTGGCGACCTCCTCGTATATCCTCAGCTCATGGCGATCAAACTCTGGTCAGAAAACAATAAATATGGAGCTAACACGCTTCAGGCATCCGGAAGACTTCAGTTTATTCAAGGTCAAACCCAAACCTGCGTTTTTGGTGGTCAGATACATCATCTTTTTCTTCTTCTTGCCGCCCATCCCGGCACACAGCGGACCTGAGAATGGATAAAACACGACGCTCTCAATGCTTTTCAGGAGAAGTCCCAGTTAAAACAAGGCAAAGTAATGCTAAAATCCAAATTCTTTGATGGGTTTAAATAATAATAATAATGATAATAAATTTATTTCTAGAGCACTTTTCAAAAGAAGGTTACAAAGTGCTTTACATAGACATATGCAAGTGAAAGGGGGTAAAGGGAAATGGAAGTAAAGGGATAGTTCAGATTTTTTGACATGAGGTTGTATGAGCTCCTCACCATCAGTGTCGTTCATCAGCAGCAACTTTTCACCCACTACATCCCGTGACCGGAGTTCCGGCCCAATTTCGGTGTTGCAGAAAGTAGTTCCGTATAGTTTCTGGTGTCACACGGATAAAGCGTTTTGCTTCAAAGAAGAAAATGCGTTCAAAAGAATAATCCATTTGCATCACAAATTCTTAGACCTCGTAATCCCCCGGCACTATTTTTCCCTCCCTTCGTATCACTGCGTGCACCTTTCCATCAGCTGAAGGAGGAAGGAGGCGGAAGAAGACTGCTGCAAAGCGTTTCCTTCTGAGCATATTAACGCCTTGTAACTGTTGATGATGATGCGCACAGTGAGAGGGAGGGAAAATAGTGCTGTGTGATTGCGAGGTCGGACTTTTTTGTAGCCAAGAATTCGTGATGCAAATGGATTACTCTTTTCAATGCATATTGTTTTTGGAGCAAAACGCTTTATTCGTGTGACCCCAGCAACTAGACTGAACTACTTTCTGCAACACCGAGACCGGGCCAGAACTAAGCTCACTGGGCGCAGTGGGGGAAAGTCACTGCTGATGAACGACACTGATGGTGAGGATCTCATACAACTTTCTGTCAAAAAATCCGAACTATCCCTTTAAGGAGGCGCAGACACTAGATGGCACTGTGCACCAACACGACGACCGGTCCGCCTCCCACAAGAACACCTGTGACTGTGCTGGCTCAATATGGCTGATAATAACATGAGCATTTGGAGAGACCCGTGCAAAGCATCAGTGATGTGCTCGGCCTCAGATACTCTTCTTCATGACGTAATCTCGGCCATCACGGGTCGCTCACACCACCAGTCCAGATTTTGTCTCTCGATCTACAATTTGCAGACACCCTGGCTCGCAAATATTCAGCTCGAACGTTTCCTTCGAAGGGCTACTGCTGTAAAATGTGAGAGGCACGCTGGCAGCAGACAGATGTGTCCTCTGAGGGCTCCAAGGGCAGTTTGCCTGGGCTGTCAACCCCCCGCCCCCCACCCACCGCCACCCTCCCTCTCCTCCACGAGAGAAGGGCAAGCGTCTGGCCGTGACTCACCACCTGTTTTGTTGACGCTCGGGACTGTATGGAAGCCATAAATCTAGAAGGAGGGGACCCTATTTTCCCTCATGGCAGGGAGAGATGATTATTGATCAAGTGTGTATTTACGGGGGTCTCATCACATTCTGTCGATGTCAGGTAATAAGCAGCAGCTGGGGATCTGGCTCTTCTGAGTCACGCCGATGCTTAATACGGCTTCTCCCGTGCTCGCCGACGGACCGGAGAGGTGAGAGAAGGATGAGTGGCCGGGCGCAGATGAAAAGCGTGTATGATACAGAGAGATAACAGATGTCGCCTTTGTTGCCGGCGCGTTTCTGCAGCGAGGAGGCGAATCTGCATAATGAGGGGCTGCTTCTCGCCTCGGCTCGGCTGTTGCTGCTGCTGAGAGAGGTGTGCGCTACCTGTGGTGGCGAGCTCCAGATCTCTCTTCACGAAGGCTTTTCTCTTTTCCTCAAGCAGCTGGCTGGGAATTAATCCTGCGCTGCCTCCTTCTATGTGGCAGGCCTGTGATACAAACACACACACATTAAACATGGTTACAGGTTATTACAGGTTATATACATCAATTTCTGCCACACAGAAATGTTCATTATAATTGCTTGTGCTACATTTTTATGGAATTGTGATATATATTGTGGTGCTTAATGGGTCTGCATTTCATTTTCATTAAAAAGAATAAAAAAATAATGATGATGTAATTCTTCTTAAGGAGTAAAGCTGTATTATTTCAGGTTGAAGGATAACTTAGCCTATTTAGAGGACTGTTCATCTCCATTTCCCGATTCCAATTTCCAGCCCCTCTCCTTGTGTGGTGTGTCCGCACTCACCTGCCACCAGTTGAGGTCCTCCTGGTTGAAAATCTGCAGAATGTCACCGCTGCAGAAGCTAAGCCCCGCCTCCTTACAGGGAATCAGGTTATCGTGCGACGGGTCGTAGTCAAAGTGACACTTCACAAAGGCCTGCAACAAGACAAGGGAAGTCCTTGGACCGATATCAACACAGACACGGGGGCAAGCTTAAAAATCAAAAAACAGGAATCAGTGTATGAAACCGGACGGAGCGTTGCATCCAAACTGCTCTCTGGGGCGTACATGTGAGGTCGATAGACTGAGTGACTAAGCGTCCATCGCTAGCAAACAGCCTTGCTCACTTAAAGCCTTTTTCATCTCTCGGCTCACTTTCCTGACATCTCGAGGCTCCGAGATCCAGCTCATAAACCAAAACCACGGTATCAAAACCCCCCGCGACAGGACCAGAAGTGGGGAAGATGGAGAGAAACATAGAAAGACAAAAAGAAAGAGAGAGAGAGAGAGAGAGAGAGAGACAAAATCTGTAGCCATGGAAACCATCCCCTCCCCCTTCCTGTGCGCTCAATGCCTTTTCTCATACAGAACTGGTGCATGAACATTAAAAAAGGCTGCCAGCTCCTCATACACTTTACTGGGAGTGCATCTGTTCTCCCGGAAGGACACGATGGACTGACACGCACTGTCACACACTCACACTCACACTCACACACACACACATAGATATACACACACACACACACAGTGACAGTCCAAACGGGCCAGCGGGGACTGTCAGTTGAGCTCAAACATCTGACGGCAAAGCTGGAGGCACAAAAAGCAGACAGCTGGATTCAGCCACAACTTTTGGGAGTGATTCCTTGCAGGGTGTAACACCTGTCTCCATGGCAACCCAGGGTGTGAACACTGTAGGCTCTATTGAATCTTCACTTCACACGTTTTATTTGACAATCACAAAGCTCTATGATACAAAAGAGAGGTACATTTTCTCAAATCTTCTTACAATGCACATAATGACAATTTGTTATTTAGCCGATTTGATGTGTTGCATATTTATTATCTTGTCTGAGTGAGTTACAGGTCTGTTCTGGATTTGTTGGTAGTTTAGACAAACACTTTTAATCTGATGGTGGCGCTCTCAGGGTAAGGTCGGTGGATCAATACAAATTATGATTTGAAGCAAATATCACGTCCTTTGCAAATGCCATCGAAACCAATATAAAAGTCATCAAGCTTTGTCACTCAAAAACCAAAAAGCCCACATCCACTAGCGAAGGGGAGCAGGATCTTTATTGATTCTGGATTGGGGTTTTTTGTTTTGTTTTTTAGTGAAAATTGGATTTTGCACTAAGCAAGACTCTTCTCTTCATGCTATCCACTCTGCATGAAACCAGTCAATTTCACAAAGCAAGGCATGACAATGATTATAATTTGGAGTAGGATCAGGAAAAACAGCATTTGGCTAAAAGCATCCCTACACTCAAAATGGGTTTCAATGAGTTTCCTTGTTTCAAAACTTCTAGCCTTGAGTAGAAAGCCTCTCATGCGCAAACAGTCACCCCAGAGAGGAGGGCTTAGCACTTTTTAAACAAATCAAGACAAAACGAGAACGTTTAATGAGCACAATGGATAGAGCAGATTGGATAATCACAGTCAGTATCAATAACATCTGGTCAGTTATTCCACACTAAAATACAGTATGTAAGCGCACATTGTTCATGAAGATCCAAATGATATTGCTGCCGTCATTTTTTGTCAACAATGTGGATCATTAGATATAGAAATATAGAGATGTGTGCAATAATAATAGTTTTGTTTAAATACGTTGAAATGGACTGAAAACAGATTAAAAAGTATGGAAATAAATGGATAGGTACCAATCAGAGTTGGTTGATCTGGCCTTTAACTCATCACAAAGGAATAAACTTTTAGACCACTTTTTAGCTCCATGATGATACTGAGCATGTAAAGGGTTTATGTGCTCAAATCCTTTTCTAGTAGATCTAGAAAAGTATATATCCGAGTATATTTTGGTTTAGGTGTGAGGGATGAATTCCGAATGCCCTCTTCTAACTCCACTGTTCCTGTACTGAGTAGCGATCAGTCACGCCGCCTGACGCCCGACAAATCCCTAACTGTACATAATGCATCCTCTGCTTTTCGTCCTGCCATCACATTGGCAATACATCACCCGAGCGAGGTAACCCCTCTGTTTCCCCTCCACATTCTAAACTGGGTCACGTTTTCAGTGTTTATTGCTTCCACTGGCTGTGAGACTGCAAATTGAGAGCCACTTCCATCGCTGTTTTCACTCTCATTTCAAGTGGTATATTGAATGGGCAAAATAATGGCTCTTTCTTTCTTTGCAGAGAAATGTAGAATGTCGGACTCCAATCTCAGCTCCTCAGTCCTGCTTATAGAGACAGCAATTTTCAGCCTGTTATTGTGCAGCCACAAAGTTACTGCGCATTTGGACAACTGACAGCACTGTAATGCAGGTGTTTTTACCAAAGTAGCAAATGCCATCCAAAGTGTCTCTCTATAGAATTAGATTTTGTGATTCTTGGCAAAGAGTTGAAGGTTATAGGCTGCACAGGATGCCAGCAAGTGAGTGGCACTTATTTGATTGATGGAAATTGCAGTTTCCTTTTAAATTAATCACATCCGAGTCTAAACCTGTGTTTTTAGCGGTGATGCTGTATGTACGTGTGTCCGACTGACCTGCCTCGGTGTGTGTGGCTCCTGGTAGCTGGGCAGGATCTTCAGCACCACACTGCCGCTCGCCTCCTTCAGCATCTCCTGCAACACTTTCGGGTCGTTCCCCACCTCCTTGCCGTTCACCTCCTTGATGATGTCACCCACATGGAGCAGACCCTGCTGGTCGATCATGCCACCGTGGAGGATCCTGGCAATCACCAGCTCGCCGCTCTCCACTCGGAATGTCACCCCCTGGGCACAAACACACACAAGGAAGTCCAATGGAAGAATTATCAGACAAAGAATCTGAAAATTATGAGGAACCAAAAAGACATACATATGAATAAATAAATTAGTTGAGTGTTTATTGGAATCTGGCGTTACGATAAATATCCCAATACAGGGGTGCTGATACAAAATATTGCGATATATTGGGATACTATAAGCAAGACGATATAATGCGATGCTCCCCCCCAAAATTAAAACTCTCATTGTATAAATTAAATGTTACATGGATTGATAAATTAAATGTATTTTTTCATGATGCATAAGCATATGCAGAAAAAATGAAATTCATAGAACATCTACGTCAATAAGTAAAAAGTATACAGCAAAATATGATCAGTGTTAAGAAAATAAATTGAGTAAAAGATGAAACAAAAACAGGTGGACCTGCATTTGTTTTGTTGCATCCTACATCTTTGTACTACTGTCACCAAGAAAACAGCTGATGAAATATAAAATAGGAAATATCGATGCAGTGTTCGATGCAACGAAACTCCATGCCGTTGTGAAATATTGCGATATTTTGGTGTATCAATATTTTCTTACACCCCTAAAATAAATGTACAAATAAAGAAATATATGTAGTCCCACATAAAAAATGAGTCCTCATACAATTGTGTCATTAAATCCTCTAGTTAATTCAAGAACTTCCTATTTGAAAACCAGCTATTAGAATGCTTCGTTTATATACAAAGCTAACTAACCAGGTGCTCGCCGGACACCTTGCGAATCCCCACCATCCTGACTGCATCAGGAGGCACCGGCTGGTTGTTGAGGGCTGCGTCCATGAAGGAACAGGGGCTCGGGGGTGGGGTCTCGTAGTTTTTGGATGCCACGGAATCATGGGTCTCCAGGAGGGACTGCAGAGTGACGGAAACACAGTCAAAGAATCAGGCTGTGAAGTGCAAATTCGCCCCTCTGGTCTGAGCTCACCAGCATGAAAGCCGCAAACCACTGCAGCACCAGATCAATTAAAATCCATGCAGGCACAACATGCACCATTAAGCATGAACATCATTCTGAAAAGTAATCAAAGCTTTAGCCCGAGCGCGTGTTCATTACAGCTGCAGCTTGCTGTGAGTTGTGAGCAGCATTCCTCCCAAACCTGGAAGTGCGGCTCATTCAGGATGCGGACCAGCTCGTCGGCCGCCTGGCTCTTCTGCGCGAGCGGGCTGAGCTCCTTCAGGATGTCCTGGACCAGCTCCACGTTGTTCTCCCTCACGGCCTCCAGCTTTGGCTCCTCGAATCGATCGTGAGCCTAGGTTTCAATAAAAAAAATAAAATAAAAAGCGGATGACATTCTCCTCTTTGTTGAGCGCCAAGATTTACAACAGTATGTGCTATACAGGAAGGGGAGAGTCACTCAGACGGCTTCCTCTCGGCGAGCGGCTAATGCATCTCGCTGTTTGTTTGACTTTTGTAAATGCTGCGAAGGGAAGAATTAATAAAACGATAAAAATAGCATTGTGAATACCTTCTCCTCCTGAGAACCACACACAGCTTGCGCTTGTAAATCTTGAGCATGGGGCTGGAAACCACGAAAACTAAGTGCAATTTCTAAAAACATTTTGTCTTCTGCAGGTACAAACCTACAGTGTCAGTGGTTATCAGACATGGGAGTAATAAATGAACTATATAAAAAAAGCCAGGAGAAGTTGGTGTTGTAAATTATATTTTATACCTTTATTTAGCATCGAGCAACTATGTGTGTCCCTCTATGTTTGTTGGGCTTTTTTGTTCTGTTTTAGTGGTCGACCGAGCTGCGCGTTCATGTTGGTGCACATTTGTGCATGTAAGCCCCTCCCATATATAAATGCGAGCGAGCGTGAGGCACGACCAAACACTGTGAGAGCAGAGCAGAGAATGCCAACGTTCCATAGCTCAGCGTTTTGCAAACACAGAAAGTCTGTTCCGAATAAGAAAACACGTTCCATCACCAAACGAAGTTCTATTAAAGAGAGACGGAGAGTCAACATTGGTTTGGCATGCAAAGCCCTACCAGCTGCTGAAAACTAAAGTGAAAGATAAAGTTATTAGGGAGGTCTGCCCCTTTGTTTTTGTCTCAATGATCATGGTGACATCTAGTGGTAAAATATACATATACAATCATATACAGCCCGTGAAAATATGCACCAACTGATTTCTGAGGCATGTGCACACCCACTAATTTCCAGTCCTGCCGATATGCACCTCATGCTCTTGTATTCACGTTATCAAGCGGTCCCACGGAGGTTTTGCTCCACTGGGACCGACCAACTACTGCTCTGGCAATCGCACTGTTTGTTTGCTGTGGAGAAAAAGGAACAATCCCTGCCGAGACGGGATGTAGCGCACGTGCAGGCGCACGCACGGACACACGTGCAGACATTCATAAACAGCTTGCTGGGTGCGCACATATGCATATCGTCCACACACAAAAAGTCTATTTAAAAACGCATTAAACGGGAGGGAGATCTTCATTCCCACTCAGCGATGCCACAGCAACAAAACCTCTCCTTGTTTCACATTTTGGCAGATATCTCTAAGCAACCTGATGGACCAAGCTGTCAGGGTCTGGCAACCATGGACACTTTTCTTTGTGGCCTCACTGATCCGCACGATCTAGAATGTCTCTTTGGTTTGATGTGATACTCATTTAAATGTATTTCTATGTTTGAGAGTTAGTGTCAGAATCATGATTAATAATCATGGTTTGACACTTTCCTATTAGGCGATCTATTATTTCACTGTCTATGAGTAGGCAGCTGCTAACTGAGATCAGTTTTATTTCACCGTTTATTCTGCCAGGTACTAAAAATTGTTGCTTTCAGAAACTTCTCAACCATCGTAATTAGAAGACACGACTCGTCCTCCTCCTCCTCCTTGCCACCAAGACATTCCGTGAAGGCTAATGAGCATTGCACTGTCAGCAAATGACAAAAGCGACGTGATCGCTGATTTGTGAATTTCTGTGAACATTTTATGAAGAGATTCTCGCGTTAAATGGAAGCTCGGGGATAGGGAAGTGGCGGCAGATGACACCAAAAGCTTGCCTGCGTTCAACAGACAATAGTTTGTCGTTAATAATGGTGGTGGATGTAAGTTAATATTCTTTAGATTCCTAAGAGGGTAAATAATGTAAAACGACATGTTTTTTTATGTCGCTAACACTCTATAAGATTATATTCTTTTAGTCTGAGTGAGGCAGAATAGGATTACAAATGGCACTCTACACAACCCAATAAAAAACGATTGCATTTATGTCTGCCCATATATATCCTGAAGACTTTAAGGGACCGTAATTAAAGGTCTGTCATGTGTTCCTCCTGTTCCAATGCCATGGTGTCGAATAATGAGCAGAAATGTGTTTTTGCATTGCATAACAAGTAAGCTCGATCTTTCACCATCATAATCAGGTCATCTTAGAGCCCCTTGAGGACTTAATCGGCAGACTTGGAAGAAATTCCTTCAGACAATATGTTTCTATGAAACTGTCGACTGCATCAATAAATGTGCTGCAAACAATATTAGAGGACGCGCTTTTATGTACGTATGATTTCAGCAGCGGGACTTTAGGCTAAATGTCAATAGCTGTCAGAAAATGGCTCAGTAATTGTCCAAATCTGACCAGTTGGGCCTAATTAGTGGTTTTGAACAGCATGATTGCAGTGTTTTATAAAGGTCCTCAAGTCTCATTTTCAGCTTGAACGGAGAAAAACAAAAGCTCAGAGCGTAAGGTTAGAAGGCACATATCTCTAAAAGCGATTGCTCGATTGCTCTGATTGCTCCGTCAAATGAAGAGGCGAGCACCGGGTTAATACCTTACTAATAACTCACAATTATAGTGTGCTGAATTTTTTCTTTTTTTGCATGATGTTAGCCCCTGTACGTGCTCATTGTCGGAGTAATCATTGTTCAGATTCATTATAGAATTGCAGGTCGCACTGATTGCATCAGTCTCTAATGAGTCTGGTGCAATCAGTGAAATCCACTGTAGTCAGTATCGGTACACGGATAGGAGGCACTTGCTCTGCTTCTTTATTCTGCCGTTTCATCTCTCCACACTTTGAGTGATGGTCTGTTATGTGTCTGGTGATTCATCTTGGGGTCAAGAGTCATTATAACGCAGGGGGGAGTCTTCTCCACATCCTTTCTAGATTGTTTTTATTATAGATCTCATCAATACCAGAGAAACACGGAGGAATACGTTGTACAAATATGGATGGATACTGATGCTTTTAGGACAGAAAAGACTAGCAGAGGCGCATCGGAGTAGGCAGAAGAAGCTCTGTTTGTGGGGAAAAAATGGGAGGCTTTGATGCAATGCTCCCCACAGCTCCCAGTAGATGGCCCATCTCCACATTTCCTGGACAGATCTGCCTCTGAATTCCTGAGTGATGCTGCACAGCTTGTTACCTCCAGCTCTGTTTGAGCCTGAGAAGTAGCCCACAGACTGAGCATTTCTCTCAGACGCTGACTGCTGAGCAAAGGAAAGTCATTACTAATACCTAATGATTAACAACTAATGTTTGAATAAAGGGAAGTAAAAAAAAACAAACAAAGAAATCAGTATGCAGCAC
>CAESWR010000103.1:268581-279009 GCA_903171835.1 Mullus surmuletus | reverse complement strand
CAAAGGAGACGTGTTGAGTACATTTGCAGTATCAAGAATTTAACTATCAAATACCCAATCAAACTTAGATTTTTCATTTAAATGTTACATGTCTTGCTTTATTTCACTTATTCTTTTCATGTCTCCCTGGGAAGATAAATGATATCTTTAAGGTGGTTTTAAAAGGGATTTTTTTTTTCTCTCTACATGAAGGTGTACGAGAATGGCTGGGGTCACACGAATAAAGCGTTTTGCTCCAAAAACAATATGCGTTGAAAAGAGTCATCTGTTTGCATTGCGAATTCTTGGCCACAAAAAAGCCAGACCTCGCAAACACCCTGCACTATTTTCCCTGTTCGTATCACTGCGTGCATCATCATCAGCTGTTTCATGGTGGTTACATGCTTGGGAGGAGATGGATGTGACACGTCTTCTCTCAAGTCGCAGTGGTCTCCTTACGCCTCCTTCTTCCTTCAGCTGATGGAAAGGTGCACGCAGTGATACGAACGAAGGGAAAATAGTACCGGGTGATTGCGAGGTTGGACTTCTTTGTGGCCAAGAATTTGTGATGCAAATGGATTCCTCTTTTGAGCGCATGTTTTTTTGGAGCAAAACTCTATCCGTGTGACCCCAGCAACTACACGGAACTACTTTCTGCAACAGCAAAACCGGGCCGGAACCCTGCTCGCAGGACGCAGTGGGGGAAAAAGTCACTGCTGATGAACTACACCAATGGTGAGGATCTCACACAACTTCATGTCAAAAAATCTCAACTTTCCCTTTAAGTGCTCAAGGTTGACAGTGAAACTTGATGTACCTTGAGAATCGTCTACACTCTGCGAGGAGGTCAGATCTTGCTGCTTTGCTGCTGGTTTGGGTTGCTCAGGCTCTTGTCTGGGTTTCCTCCCTCTCTTGGGTTTGACAGCCACTTTCTCTTCCGATGGATTCTCCGCTTCTGGGGCCACTTCGGTTGCAGCGACAACCTCTTGTACCTCTTCAGCTTCGTCCGATGCCTTCTTGGCATTTCTTCCCCTCCTGACTTTCGGGGCAGCCTTGGTTGGTGGAGGGACAGCTTCTTCCTGAGCGAGCTCCACATCCTCACCGTCACTGGACTTGGTGCTGCGGCTTTTGGTTGTTTGTCTGGGGGCGGGTGCTGCGGGTGCTGCGGCAGCCTCGACTCTCCTCCCTCTTCTCCCTCTGGCTAGAGTAGAGACGGCAGGATCTTCTGGTTGTTCCGCAGCCTCCTGTTTGGCGCCGGCTGGTTTTGCTCGTCTTCCACGGACAGATTTCTTCTCATCAACGACAGCAGCTGTTTCCAGCTCTGTGACTTGGCAAGCAGCTGTCTCCTCTTTATGTTCTTCTTCGGGTGAATTCTCCACAACTGCCTGAGACGTGGCTTCTTTGGCAGCTGATGATTCCTCAACTCTCTCAACTCTCTCTACCTCCATCTGGTCACCAGCTTCTTTGTTTGCATTCCCTAAAATTTGATTAAAAACAAAGGCAACATTTCTGGTTAAATCAACAGACTGAACATAACTGCAATCTCTACAGCACAGTTTGAAATGCTGCGTACGATCCAGAAATTATGTTGAAAAACATTGATCCAAATACATTTCTAAAGCAGTTTTTGAAAAGGGGCATCCACACCAAGAACTATAACTATAAACTTTTAAAAATCGTTCTAACTCAAGTAGATGGCAGAGTCCACACCACAGCTATAACGACACAATAGTGGAAGACAATACTGTTTACTCTTATACTCTTTCAGAGCGATTTGATAAATGATAGCAAAACCGACAGCCAATCAAAATCCAGCCGAAATGACACGTCGAGACGTTCCCCACGTCACTCGGACTCATTCAACATGGCAGACGACGCAGGCCAGAAGCTTATTGGTGAAGTTCAAAAATATCCACCCCTTTGATTATCAACTTTATAAAGATGCAATCAAGAAGAGGGACATCTGGAATGCGATCGGTCTCTCCTTTGGGATAAGTAGTAAGTGTTTTGTTAACAGACTGTGGGTGGTGTGGGTGGTGCGTGCAGGACGTGCTTTGGCGTAACCTAGCAACACAGCGATATCGTTCATCAGTGTGGATGCTGCCATCGCTATCATTATAGTTATCTTTATAGTTATAGTTCTTGGTGTGGGCAGCCCTTGCAGATTTCACACAAGACTATGTTCAGATTTGCTCTTTTGTTTTACCTTTTACATCTTCATCCGTCAAATCTGATGGTACGTTTTCTCCCTCAGAGGGCAAAGTTCCTTGAGTCTCTTCACAGATAAGGTCTAGGAGAAAGCAGAAAGATCAATCAATCACTTGGGAAAATTACCAATGAAATTTACAGCTTTATTTCCTTTAATAACCACCAACCAACCTTCTGCAATGTCCATCTCACAGTCCACGGGTCTTTCAGCTTCGGCCTGTTGAAGACGAATTCAGAAAGACTTCAAAATGAGTGAATCCGAAATCTAGAGGGGTTTCAAAACTCCTCGAATTGCAAATTCCTAGTGTTAGTTTGATTAAAAATTATTTGTAGTGACGATCAACAGCATAATTACTTTCTAATTTTCACAAGTAATTAGTACTTTACCTCAACTTCTCCAGTTTGCTGTGTGGTTTCCATCACCGGCTCCTCCATGAGCTCCTGAAGTCCCTCAAAGTCGTCCACCGGAGTGTTGCCCCTCCGCTTGGGCGACTGCATGAGTCTCTTGATGCCGAAGTTGTCCTCCACGGCTTCGCCTTTTTCCTTGGGCGTTTTCATGAGCCTCTTGACACCGACCATATCTTCAACTGGAGCGTTCTTCACCTTCGGGGTTCTTCTGATGTCACCGAGGCAAACCACAGGAGAGCTCTTCACTTCTGCACCATCAAGAGTAACGTTGACGTCTACGTTGTTCGTCTCCGGGATTTTCTCCTCACTCGCCTCTTCAATGTGCTCGTCTTCCCACTCTGGAGTCTCAAAAATCTTAACTCCCGCGAGAGCCACCTGGGGTTCAAGCTTCTGCTTGGGGGTGACCAAAAGTGCCTCTTTGATGTCTTCTAGTGGCTCGGCTTGCTCTTTGGGGGTCTCCATGATCCTCTTCACTCCAGTGAGACACTCTGCTTGCTCCAGTTTCTGCTTGGGAGTTTTCAGAAGTTTCCCTCTCAGATCCTCAATGGGCTCAGACTTCTGCCGTGGGGTCTTCATCATGTTCTTCACTCCAGTCAGACACTCTGCTTGCTCTGGTGCCTGCTTTGGGGTTTTTAGAGGAGTCCCACTGAGATCCTCAACAGGCTGAGCTTTCTGTTGGGGGGTCTTCATCAAGTTATTCACTGCAGTGAGACACTCTGGTTCCTCTGGTGCCTGCTTTGGGGTTTTCAGAAGGGTCCCACTGAGATCCTCAACAAACTCAACTTTCTGCTGGGGGGTCTTCATCAGGTTATTCACTGCAGTGAGACACTCTGGTTCCTCTGGTGCCTGCTTTGGGGTTTTCAGAAGGGTCCCACTGAGATCCTCAGCAAGCTCAACTTTCTGTTGGGGGGTCTTCATCAGGTTCTTCACTCCAGTGAGACACTCTGGTTGCTCAATTTTCTGCTTAGGCGTTTTCAAAAGCTTCCCTCTGAGATCTTCAACAGGTTCTGCTTTCTCTTTGGGGGTCTTCATCACTCTCTTCACTCCGGTGAGACACTCTGGCTGCTCAATTTTCTGCTTAGGCGTTTTCAAAAGCTTCCCTCTGAGATCCTCAACAGGTTTCGACTTCTGTCTTGGGGTCTTCATTATCCTCTTCACTCCAGTGAGACACTCTGCAGGTTCGGGTTTCTGCTTGGGAGTTTTCAACTCTTCGCCACATTCAGTGGTTTGGGCCTCCGCAGCAGAGGTGTCACAGACAAAGCTGGACTCTTGATTTCCGTCCAGAAGCCGCTTGACTGCCTCACTGTTGTACCCGCGTCCTTTCACAGTGGAGGCGAGACTCAGTGGAGACACCGCCATTTCTCCTGTGAATAAGGACACACTTCATTAGTTAAGTCAAAAAACCAACTTGATTTGACAAACTCAATGTCGTTCGTGTTCATGCTGCCCACAAATTCTCTTCTCCAATAAACACCACACAGACCTGGCTCCTCTGGTGTGTTCAACAAAGATGGTTCCATCGCCAGCGGGTCCATGGCGAGCACAGGTGTCTTGGCAACACTGCGCTCCTCCATTCCAGGTCTCTTCTTTTCATTTACTGGCGTTTTTAACATATCGGAGATCCCTGAAAGTGTGATGGACACCGTGAGTAGGAACAATGGTGGGGAAAGTTCAATATATCAAACAAAAATGTTTAGAATTGTTATTATATGTGGGAAACGTGGTTACCAGACAGGTCCTCGTCCATTTTCATGTTCTTTTTAAAGAGCGCTGTGTTGAGGACCACCCTTGGTGCGGTACCAGTTGGGTGAACGACCCTCTGTTTCAGCGCTTTGCCAACAACAATTGTAGCGGGGGAGTTAGCATGCCCGGTGCTGACGTGATCCACGAGTTTCTTTGCAGGAGTCTGACAATGAAAACAAAAAAGGGCCATTAGACTCCAGATATTTTTTTACATGACAGTGAAGATATTTCTCCTAAAATCAAAAGCCATAAACACAGCCACCGTGTAGTAGATTTACTCACCTGTGGTTTGGACATGGCCTTCTTAATCGCCTTTTTCTGGACTACTTTTTTAGCCGGAGCTTCCGCTTGAACCTTTGCTCTCCCAAATTTCACAACATCAGCAAAGGAAATCTTAGCTGGACGGAGTGTGAAAAAAAGAAAACAAACAATGAAGTGAGTTGCAAATGTATGCTTTTTGCCTGGGTGTGCTTTCGAAAATTTCTGATTCAACAATACCTTTCATGGAGGCCCGTGAAATGCCACTTCTTCTTTGTATGACTTTCACAGCACTCTTCGCCAGACCGGGAGTCTTCCGTGCACTGCTCTTCATGCTCTTCCTCTTCAGGGGTATTTTCGGAGTGGCGGACTCCTTAACATCTTCTGCCACTGGCGACGGGGTGCTGATGCGCGACACAGAGAAGCGCCCTTGCACTGTGGGGGT
This sequence comes from Mullus surmuletus, assembly GCA_903171835.1. NCBI lineage: Eukaryota > Metazoa > Chordata > Actinopteri > Syngnathiformes > Mullidae > Mullus > Mullus surmuletus. The sequence continues at coordinate 273,968 of CAESWR010000103.1, read as the reverse complement.
CTGCACTTGTGAATTAGAGGGGGTTGCAACAGGAATGGCCGTGTTTTCCTGAGTGATGGGAGTAACCAAAGCCTGCGACGCCCTTCTCTTGCCAGAGGGAGTTTCTTTGGCAGCCACCTGACCTGGGGTTGACATTTGAGGTTGCTCATTGGCTGTCGGGGTCTGTGCCTTGTTTCTGGAGGGAGACCTGCCTTTTGGCGATTCACCTTTAGCATTTGGGGACTTCTTTTGGGGAGTTGGACGTTTTGGAGAGGGTGTCTTGGGTTTTGGCGACTTGTTTTGCTGAGGTGAGTCCTTTGGGGAGGAGGACCTGGATTTCGGAGACTTCTTTACGGGTGTTGCCTTCGGCGATGCAGCCTTGGTTTTTGCCGCCTTGGGAGATGCAGCTTTTATTTTTTTAGGACTTTGCATGTGCTCTTGATCAAACTCCTGCAAGAAAAAAACATCAGTTTTACTTACAATTACAATAGTGTGAACTAACCATAGATATAAACTTGTCAACTCAAACCTTACCTCTAGCACGCCAATGACTGACGCCCGTCGAAGCAATGACTTTTTGGGTTTGGAAAGACACAAGCTTCTCCGAGGAGTAGCCCCCTTACACAATGGAGAGTTAGGAGGCATTTTTTTGTCAAATAACTCAGGACTGAGATAACCTCCAAAAGAAACACGTTTCTTCTTCATTTTTGGCACAGTCAACTCAAGTTCTCTGCTTTTGCGTTTTTTGGATTTTTCTAAAGAATGAAAAATAAATAAATAAAGTGAGTACAGGTACATATTGATGACAGTTCCATCATTCAGTTAAGTCTTTGAAATAGATTGTTTAGATTATCGTAGTATTCACCTTGAGAAGCTGCTTTAGGAGGGAGCGTGTCTGGCTCCTTTTGGTCCTTTGTCACAGCGTTTTTCCCCGCGGCGGCCTCCTTGCTCCTTCGTCTTGTCGGTGATTTCTGTGTTTCAGTTGTAACTTGCTCAATGACCTCACTAACACTATACTTTTGCGGAGTTGAACGGCTGGTGAGTTGCCTCGTCTGCGGTGAGGTCGCTTTGGACTTCACAGACATTTCAGCCTCTTTGACTTCAGGTTCAGCCTTCTCAACACTGGGACTCTGAGACGACTTCCTCTGCTTCTTGGTTGACTTTGGGGTCGTGATTTTAGCTTCCACCACACTGTCACTGGGCTCAGCAGAGACTTCAACTTCAGCCTGCTTAGGTGTGCTTTTCTTCTCTGAAGACATGGCAGCTTCATTTTCCCTGGCTGGCTTGGGTTTTGGCGTGCATAGCTTGGAGGACGGTGTCTGAAGCTTGCTGGCAGATGATTTTCGTGCTGGGGTCTTGACATCCAGAGACTTTTTTATCATTTGATAGAGATCACTGAAGGGAGATGTGGTCTTGCTTTGCAGCAGACTCGCATCCTTAGCCTCAAACTCCATGCTTTTTTCCAGGGATCGCTGGATGTTGTCATGGTTCGTTCCATCTTTCAGATGGGGGTCTAAAGGTTGGTTAAAAAAATGAAGTTTAGATAAAGGTCAGTCTGTAACATTTGAAAAGTCTAAATGTTACCAAAATATCAGACCATGTTTATTATAAAGGTCTGTTTGATTTGGGGTGGCCCATTTTGTGCTTCACTCAAATGCACAAAATTGCTCTTGGTTCTATTCAAGGGTCAGTTATTTGTGCAGCATTTTCTGCAGTTTTGATGATAAGATCCATCACAGCTGTTAAAATGACACTCTGAAAAAATCACAAATTCACCTTTGGACACTTGAGAGACCCTCTTTTCTACTGTACCAACGGTGTCCCCTGAATGCTGATCTTGCAGAACCTGGACATAAAATACTTCAATTAACATACTTGGCAAACACACAAATTTCAGGACCAGAGCTGGAATCAGTGAATTAGTGATTAAGGATAGCAAGTAAATTACTTTGAAGGTTTCGGTTTTGCCTCCTTTGGGAGTCTTCTTCGGCGTGGGCGCTGGTGGGTACTCAAACCTGAAACATATCAATTAAAATCAAACTTATACCCACTGTAAAAAAACAAACAAAAAAACATCTTGTCCAATGTAAATAGCATCAGTAAGCTTCTTCCCTCCCTTAAAATATATTATTCAAGCCTTTTCAACCTAGTGGCATGTTGAGAGCAAAATTAATAAAAGATGTGGCCATTTAGAAATGACAAGTCAAACGAGTGGGTGACTCGTGGAGACTCCCATTAAATATGTCCACGCAGTGGCAAGTTGGATTTAAATAAGCAATTTTCAACTGGTTAACATGGCAGGTAGACACTACAAAAGCCACCTCCATCCATCGTTGAGATCAAAGGTTTCAGGAAGAAGAAGAAAAAAGCCACACACAATTTCTTGCATTACCCACCTAAAAGAACGGTCAATAACGGTTATCACATCTCCATGCTTCAAACGCTCAGACTGCTGCAAAGCCTCTCCATTTACACGGGTCGGATTCACAGAGCTCAGGTTTGTCAAAATCACCTAGAAGATAAACAACAACAAAAAAGGAGTCCAAAATGTAACAGCGCTCAAAGAAAAAGTGAAAATCAACTGCTTGATTAGTAGCTCCCAGATTACCTCTTTATTCTCATTCAGATCAATTCTGCAATGCTCCTTGGAGACTTGAGGAAGCTGAATACGGATATCACAGTCGGGCTTCCTGTTGGAGAAAGGAATCATCTCAGGTTAAAAAACTTTTGGAGAGCCGTGTGTGTGTGAGATCTTATATTAAACCACTTGCAACACTGGGTGCACTTGTGAATCCACAATGTGCTTGCTCTGACGTCACACAGGCAAGCCCCGCCTGCGGGCATTCTCCCCCCCCCCCCCCCTGTCTATCACACACGAGGCAGTACATGTTGACTACAGTTTATCATAAGGAGGAAAATCCAGCAAAAGAAAATGTGATTTGGGAACATATGCGTGTTGACACTGCACAAAGATGACACGACCACGACCCTCCACGTGTGTCAGTGACCTCACCTCCCGAACAAGCACGTCGCAGTCAGCGGGAACTCCGTCCCGTCTCCTCCGCTCCTCTTCACCACCACGATCTTCCCGTGCAAAGGCATTCTGGCTACGTTACCTGAGAATTGGCAGAGGAAAGAAGTGTCAATACGGCAGCGTGTTGCACATTTTGTGTGACGTCACGCGAGAAATAATTGTCGCGTTTTCTTACCTGGATATCTGCTCAGTGATGAAGAGCCATACACTTGAACGCGGCGCAACTATCTTCTTTTCCCTCTCTCACTAAACTATACTAAAATATACTAAAATATAGGTATCATTACAGCCGAACGGTGTCCTAACATCCCGGACATCAAGCTCCGACGGCCGGCTAACGGAAGCTAACTTGCCCAACAGAGCCGTGTAGTCCCGCAGCGCTCTCAGTGCAGCGCTGATATCCCTCCGCCGGTTTCCACAAACCTAGTAATAAAAGCGGTGACTTCCGCGTTGCCCGCTGTATTTTAGTATATTATGTTTATTCCGGGCTTTCGCTGTGTTTTTAATGGTAGAATGTGTTTTTTGGATTGAAGCTGAACTCACACGTAGCGCGGAGGGACTATATTGTTTACGATTTGAGCGGAGGGATACCAGCACGGTAACGGGAAGTGAATTTGAAATAGTTTGAAATCCCGCGCGAAGCTCCGTGATTGGTCGAGGGCTCTGACAGTGGGCGGAGCTTATGGTGATGGTCGCTTGACTGAAACGCTGAAGTTTAATGTGTAAAATTTTAAAAAGCAGCCACCAAAAACCGGAGTGCTGAGCTTGTATATATAAATAAACACAATCAGAGTAAAGTTATGGATGTGAAACTGTGGGTTTGAAAAATAGTAGTCTTTAATTCAGAGTGTACTTTGCTTTGATCTTCTTATCTTTTAAGTACCACTGGTGGTACACGTGTCTCTAAATGGGGACACTTTGATGTCTTTTTTTTTAATCATCATTATAATTTTTTAAAACACATTCATACACTGTGAAAATACTACCAGACTGAAAATAACCTGTATATTAAACGCTATATGACCTTTGTGTTTGTCCTGCAATTTAACATGCTCTTCTCAAAGGACAGGACAAACCAAGCTGCCTCATTGTACAGTGTGGCTCTAGCTGATAAATAAGACAATAATCTAATTAGGAATCAATCGTCCTTTTCATGTATCATCCTTAGCTGAACAGTGTGGACCTGTACTGCTGTGTGCCAATATTGATCTTGCTGTTGGTACCTAGACAAATGGTGGTGAAATGTTATGAGACTTTTAGTGTTTATCGAGAGGGTGACTTCAAATATCCATTTATTTTTTCCAAAGTCTGGTGTGTTACCGATCCGATTCAGTGGCAGCGTTCCAATATCCAAATTACCTTCTATCAGCCTGCCAGAAAAATATGTAGTATGTTCTAATTAGGGGTGTCCCGATCCTACATTGATATCGGATATTGGTCCGATATCAATGGGTAAGACCAGTATCGGATTATATCGGCCTGCATCTAAAATCTCCGATATAAGCACTCCGATACAAGCAGTCCATTCCAGACTCCGCTCCAGCACTTCTATGTAGAATATGCTTGTGTTTAAGTTAAACTAGTGGCTATTTTGCACTTAAGAAATATATAATTTTGTTCATTATTTATTGAGGTTATTTTTCAGGGTCTTCTAATGTATTTTGAATTTATTTCATTCAATTGTAGAATATTCTTCTGTTTAAGGATAAAATGCATCTAAGCCATTGGTTCATCGTCAATGGGTCACTTTTTCTCACTGTTGCTGACTATTGTTCACTGTATCAAGCCTTTTCTAACATTCCATACTACAAAATAAGTCATAAAAGTAGGTATGATTTGTGTTGATATCAGATCGGATAGATATCGGTATCGGCCAATACTCAAGGATACTCAAGGATACTCAAGGCTGCAATATCGGTATCGGAAGTGAAAAAGTTGCATTGGGACACCCCTAGTTCTAATGCATAGCACATGAAATGCAGTATACTCAAAGTATCTGGATGACCTACTACATCCGGTTGGATTTTGCAGTGTGCTATCCTGGACATTGTGACCCACAAACACCTGTGCACAACCCTTGGGATGGATGAAGCAGCATAGGTGTCCCAACAGTATGCATACTGCATGTAGTAGAGGTTATGTACTGTTAGTAAGAAGTATATTTATGTGGTTCAGAATGGAGCCAGTGGGTCGTGGAGTCAGCTATATCACCCAACCCTCAAACTCCACAGTGAGTACTTCTTCTGTGGATGAACACAATTCATAAGAACAGACAATGAGAAAAAGCGCACACATGAACAACACAAAACACATTCGCATAATTATTAAATGTTGGTTTTATTTTTAATCTTTTTTTGTTGTTTTCTTTTTTTTT
>CAESWR010000103.1:247017-260498 GCA_903171835.1 Mullus surmuletus | reverse complement strand
CGACACAAAATCAGAGTAAGGGCACAAATCCAAAAAAAGAAAAGAAAAAAAAACGACCCGGCAAAGACACTCGGAATCGAAATAGAAAATTTCGGGGGGTGATATGATTTTCAGCCGTTCCCTTTTTCAGGCAGTACCTCACCGCCACCACTAGATGGCTCTCCAACTCCAGTCTTGTCATTTGTGCTGTCTGTGTTTGCAAAAGATCTTGGCTGCTGTGATCCCTCTAACCATGATTAATGGCCCCATTCAAAGGTAAGTAGCTCAGAGGATAACTTCTTTTACTGTAAGCCACAGCGCTGTGGCGTGGGGAGCACTCCCTGCTCGCGCCGTGGCAGGCAGGCGAGGTAAACGGCGCGGTGGGGGGGTGGGGGGGAGGCAGGAGGCAGGAGGCAGGCAGCGGGGAGGGATGCGCATATGTTTTAACAGGTGTGTCTGGAGCGGCTAGGTACTCACTTCTTTCTGTCCACGTACGTTTATTATTAATACTCGTCTCATTGCTAATTATTCAAGAGTACAAATGTGCGGCCCTTTACGACAGAGTGTGTGTAAAGTGATAGCAGCAGTGTGTCATGTGATCGGGGCCCTTCAGTTCTCTGCTGGTCACACCTCTGCCAATTACTTTATCAAGTCTGCCTGCGTGTGTGTGTGTCTGTGGTTTTGTGTGTGTGCGTGTGAGTGTGTGTTCACACGGCCCCCGGGGGTGCAGACGCCTGCTCTTTCACTCTCGGCAGGTGAGAACATATTCATCACGGAGGCCTGCCAAGCCTGGCGACACCCTGACTGTTGCTGCCAGGCTGCATCATCGCTGCCCTTTGTCTCGTCTTTAGGGGCTACGTTCCCTTAAGATGTTAGGGTATGTATTTTTTGCATTTTGCATGTTTTTATCCTCCCGTGCCGTGCCCTTGAGTTACATTAAAAGGCACCAATACCCTTCCAAACATATGTTATTATTGTTGTACTATGAGTATTAATGCTTATAACTAAGTGTACACTCTTCAGCAGTGAATAGTAACAGCACTGATTTTTTTTTACTGTAAATGTGCCACAAAAGCAGATGGGACCTCACCAAACAACAGCCCGACAGAGTGTTTGCATAACTAATTCTTCATCAAATCCGAGTATTGGCACTGATTTTGTGTGCGTCCACAGAGGACACTTATACAATGAAGGTGGCGGAGCAAATGTCAGCCAGTGTCGGGACTTAAGACCGTATTGGTAACAATCGTGCTAACCCATCCGGGGGATTAAACTACTGTGATGAAATCTGTGCTTGGACCCTCTGCTAGCTTCCTGTGGGGGAGCAGCATGCTGTGTGTGTGTGTGTGTGTGCGTGGTTTGCATTTTTTCCCTTTTTTTTTTTTTATTAGTATTGTTTTTTAATACTTACACTCCTTTGACATCCCGACCTCCAGGCACTTCTGCAGCCGACAGTACTGGCAGCGATTGCGGGTGACCTTGTTGATGATGCAGTTCTTCTCCCGGTGACAAGTGTACACCATGTTCTTCTGGATGCTTCTCCGAAAGAAGCCCTGCGTGACAGACGGATGGTGAGATAAAAAAGCTACCAAGACCGATCAGCAGTTCTGGCGTGGCGATAGCATGGCAGCGACTCAGCAGCGGAATTACTGAGCAAATATAGTGTTGTTATTTCCTGTTTGTGCAAGCCCAAGATACGGTTATCTACCGGTTTTTTTTTATCATCACGCTTTGATTGGCTAACGCAAACCAAATCTTCGTTTAATCTCACCCACATTTTCAAATTCTTCGAGCGCCCAACAAAAACAACTGGCGAAGTTTCACGAGGCTGCGGGATAATTAAGTCCTTAAAGGGCTTAACCTGTGACATAATTGGGACGGAGACGAATAAGCAGGTAAACCGTCTGCGCGTCACGTGCTCCAGCGCTTTGCAGTGGGTCAATAACATACTTCTTGTTTCTTTTCTTTCTTTTTTTTGGGAGTCCAAAAGGGTTTGGGGCAATAGGCTCGAGGTTATTTGGTGTCACATAACTGTGGCCTAGTTTGCACAGCCAGAAATAAGAAATTGTAGATCCAGGGCAACGCATATTATTAGAGAGACACAGAAAGACCAAACCACGCACACACACACAAAAACTTAGCATTCCCCCACTTGAATATAAATGGATTAAAAAAAAAAGAAGAACACATTTGTAGAAAATGTCATCCATGTGAAAGCAGGAGAGGACAAATGATAATGAAATCATATTTGGTCAGCGGATCCACTGTTTGGATTACATAAACCACAGAAACAGAACAATATCTGTGCTCGCTCGTCATTTCGTACAGTGATTAAGAACACTAAACGGCCAATCAAAACAGTGTTAACCTTCGCGGCCGCACCGATTGGTGGTGTTCAAAAAAAGAAAGAAAAAAAAAGAAAGAGGTTAATGCAGATCAGCCACATGCGAATGAGTACCCAGAAAGCTTCGGCTCGGGACAAATGTAATAGAGGTCAGTGTCAGCATTGATGTGACGCAGTGGGACATGGAGGGAAGGCGGGTGGGCGGGGTGAGCGAGGGCACAGAGGGAGGGAGCGAGCGAGTATTGGTGGCTGCCAGGGAGCCCCATCCGATGCCTAGGGATTATCTCTGCTCGCCAACAGATGGCTGGTGGACCTAAGCCCGCAATTTGTCCTTCCCCCGATTGCTAGCCTCTTGTCACATCTCTGGGCCCGGGCACCGCAGAGTGGAAGTGATTTCTGACCAACTGCCAAGGAGGAAGCGTGGACATTTTGTTTTGAGCAAGGTAGCAGAACGGATGATCGGGGCAGATTACACACCGGCATCTTCCGGGCCACTAGAGGAAGTGTTTCAATATTCGCTATCACGTAATCTACACTTTCATCAAGGATGGTTTTAGAAAACGGCGGCAGAGACAGCGTTCTAGTTTGTTTCCGTGTGACTTTTTTTGTTGGGTTTTATCGCAATAAACATCCAGAGCAAAAATATCTGCTGTCATTTCATCACAAAACCTCCACAAACAAACAAAGTGGAGCAGGGACGGCCCCCAGCTTTACGTTATTTCCAGAGGCTGATGCCTAGGGATAAATGGGCGGGTTTTATGTGCATGTATCATGTCCTCTTTGATCCGACAGTGCCCTGACCCTGACCCCCTGTCACCAGAGGATTGACCCGCTCCCTCCCAACACCATGAGGCTCAGGTGGCCTCTCGCGAGCCCCCTGATTGGCCGCCGCTGGTCGATTGTGTTCCCGCCCCTCCCCCGCTCCACTTCTTTTAGGAGTCATTGCTTCCTGCGGCCCTTAAGCCTCTTTTTGTATCACCGCTTAATCCACCCGGCGACAAGAGCCCTCAGCGGGCCTGTCAACCGCCCTGCAGCGCCGAGCGGAGAGCCGCAAAGCAGAGCGAGCTAGTAAACGGAGGAGGGGGGGGGGGGTTCGGAGGAGCCAACGGTAACGGTGCCCATCACTCTACTACGACTCTACTCTGCGCCAAAGCTCTCTACCTGCCCCCCACCCCCCCACCCACTGCTTTGCATGCGTGCAAGGGAGCACTTCATTAAGACAGAAGCTGGGGAAGTGGGGGGAACACAGGGTTGGCAAGTTCACAGGGAAGCAAAGGAATCCTCTATTCTGTGACTTTCACATTGCGAACAGATTAAGAGTGCTTCCCAGCCACCTACTGGGTGCGTGCATGCGTGTGGGTGTGCGTGTGCCCTTCCTCCATTACTAAGCAGCTATTGCTACACCCCCCTCCCCCCCACCTTAATAAAGACGGATCCTTGCTAAGAGGGCTGCTCGAAAGATGTGGGGACGTCCGTACTAGATGCAGAGGATTTTGGGGAACATTGTCATTCCCACTCTTATTGTGGCGGGTACCGGGAGCCCGCCTGCTGTGAGCTGCCATGCCTTCTAGACAAAAACATAAACATGAGGATGTGGGCATGTATATTTAATGCCAAAGTGCTAATATCTGGAGGGGGGGGGGGCAGTGCCGGTGAGCTGGTGTGGGCGGTAAAACTTAAACAACAAGCGCACGATCTGTCTCAAAGTAACAGAGCGCAACATCCCCCTCCTGTTTCCTCTGTTCGCTGAAGCCCCCAGGAAATGCCTTTGTAGTTTGGCATGCTGCTGCAGCGCCAGCGCAGGCTAACCCTCAACTTACCCCGGTCTCAGATGAGACGACCGTATACATTCACACGCCTGTAGTGTTGAATTATTGAGAGCGCTTTGCCAAGTCATCTCTTCTGAAGTCGGGAGATACAGCGAAGGCATCCTGAATTTTTCAAATTAGCGCTGCGGCTGTCGGGGCAGGGGCGACTTGACGAACGCGCATGGCTGTGATCTGGGATGCGAGTCCGACGGGGACGAGGCATGAAGGGCTGGACAGGTTTGGACTGAAGTCTGAGCCAAGAAACAGATGAAGGCAACGAGTTCAGCTTTATTTTCATTGATGATTGGGTTGTCTCTAATGAGATTCATTAGGAAATGCCTTTGGTTTTTATCTTTACTTTTTTTTTTTAAAAGGTATTTCCCGGTCAGTTCTGAATTTTTACGTTCTTTTTTGGAACCAAATGTGTCTTCAATTTTGAAAGCAGAATTATTAAAGTGCTTTTACGCAAACATAAAAAATGGTGTTGTATTCACTGTTTTACATCATTACTCTAATGAGGGATTATTTCATATCATACGCTTGATCGTATTTCATTCACCCAAAGCGCTGCCCAAACAAATAAACGCAAACCATGCCATCCAAAATGCAAGAATCTATTTTTTCCCTGCAGTTAATCAATACCTGATTATTAATTCATTATGATATTAAATCAAAGGAATTTTTATGTTCGCTCTTCATTAAAAATCATCCATATTTTCAGCTTACTTTCAGCAGGAAAACTAACTATACTGGTCCAGGGACACATGATAAACCTGCAATTTAGACAACTTTTTTCCCCCCCCAAAAAATGAAATTAATCCTCAATTAAAGGTCTGGAGTTTCTAAAAACGCGGTAGTTTTGTGTTTCAAGGTGCAGCAAACCAATCCCTAAAAGCGTGGTATGGATGTATTAAGTCTTTTGTTTTTGCAATCAGTTGTGACGAACAATCCGATGTCGTCTGTGGGCAGATAAATTAAATCATCAGCCGTTTCCCCCCGGAGCACGACAGCCTCCGAAGCTAATTACAGTGTCACTTCTGACACCTCGTCTTTGCTGTCGGAGAGAGGGAACAACACTGCGATCACAACAGAGAAACAACTAATTACTCAAGTTTTACAGCTCATCTATCGCCTCCCCTCCCTCCGTGTTTATCGCGCCGCTGCAGAGTTTTGGCTAACGCGAGCGGGCGCCTGGCGCTTTTGTGTATAATACGTTACAAATATTTTCTTTACCGCTGATAAAGAGAGGGAAAAAAAGAAGAGTGCAGTGAACAATGGCGGTGAAAGACAGTTGTGCTGAGGGTTGTGATCAAATGATGTTTTACATTAACATTTTTTTCCCTTTCTTAATCTTAGTTTGAACATCAGCCAAGGTCAAGAACTTTCAAACCTCATATTCCAATATCTTTACTATATCAATTAACCGACTAAGCGCCTAAAAAAAGACATTAGCTGGTGATAAATAACAAAAAACGTGCACACAATCAGCCAACTATGTTTCCCATTATAATTCACAATATTATCTTAATATTTAACACGTGTTATGATTCAAAACGTGTGATTGTGAGAGTTCTCATGCATCCAAAGAAGCTATAAAGCAGCAGTTTGTGCCTATAAAGCGCTGTCAGGGGGGTTAGCTGTTATTTCTCGCTATTTATTGATTGTTAACTTATGGGGCACAGGAGGTTTAGGGGGCCCCCCACATTCCAAATGTTCTGGTGCATTCTTTCCTCATTTTTGCCCCCCTCCCCCTTGATCTGGGGCACTGACTGTCTTTCTTTCGGGTTCAATGAGGTGAGCTGCCTGTAGGACGCTCCGCTCGCCTAATCTGCCGCTCCCCCCTCTGACCATCCCCACTCTTGGCCCCCCTCCTTTCCTGTCTGCTCTCTCCATCTCCATCTCCCTCTCTGCAGTCTCGCCCCATCTTTTTATTATTTCGTCTGCGCATTCCCTGGGTTTCTGCCTTTTGTTACTATTTCTGTATGCTTCTATTTCCCTTTTCATTCTCCCTCCTCTGCGCTTCTCTTATTCCCGCACACATTCAACCAGACCTGAATATCTGCTGCTAAGCCAATAGGTCAGAGGGTCCGAGGGACACCTTTCTCCGTCAACACTACCTCGCCTCTCCATAGACGCCCCCCCAGCACACACACACTGAGGGAAAACCGTGACACCGAAATGCTGCGATTCCTATTTGGAAGAGGACTTGAGAATGTATCGAACATATTGACACGACTGCACCCAGCAGTAAACATCCCTCATTTTTTTTCTTCCTCTGAGCTCAAACAGCACTTGGGAGAAATGAGATAAAAGAGGTCTGTATGCGCGCACTCGCAGCTGATAACAGTGCCGTATTGATAACAGACATGCAAGATGTGGACACGTCAGCAAAACCGATAGCAGCGAGCAGGATGCCGCACGCATGACCAGAGTTTCACAGGTAGTCCACATGATAAGAGACGGGGCACATCATATCCCTTATCTGATTTTACAATGTCTACAGGTTGTCAGTTTAGAGTGAAGAAAGAGGCTAATACCCCCCCACCCCGCCCCCCCGCACCCAAAGGGTCCTGCTGGAGGTTAAGCAGGTTTGAAGAGACAATACGGAGTGATTATGCATGTTTAAGTTCAAAGCTAAACCCACAGAGGACGCAAAAATCATCACATCGGGAAATGGGGAATCTCACCTTGCAGCCTTCACAGGCGCTGACACCGTAGTGGTACCCTGAGGACTTGTCCTGGCACACGAAGCAGGGCTTGTAGACACGGGGCGGCGGGGGAGGCGAGGGTGGGCTTGGCACTATCTCCTCTGAGCTGGTACTCTGGGTCTCTATTGCTGTGGGGAGCAGAGAACAAGACGGGAGGGGGTTAGAGGAACACTATCAGATAGCGGCGCCGGGGTAGACGCGCGGCTTTAATCGATATTGGCGGGGATAAACGTGTGTATGTGTGTGTGTGCGTGCATCTCATGCACACCCACACACATCTTACACAAACCAGTCCAGACACATGCTCGGCTGACAGCATCTAATACCAATCACCACAAGGAGGAACTTATTCAATTTCTAACAATGTGCACATCAAGCGCTCTTGATCGGGCCGCTCAGCTCCGCAACAGAGACTCTTTCGAACACACACACATACATAGATCAATAAAGCGCTCACATGTACTCTTAGTGCAGAAATGATGGCCTGCATGTTACAGCTTGGAGAGTCACATGCAGGAGGGTTTGCTAGCAGGGTTCAAAGCGGTTCTTCCCTCCAAGTTTTTTTTTTTAATGTGTTGAAGCACTAACGCTTGAAAACATTACATTAAAAACACACACCGCACAGATTAAAAACTACAGACAATACGATTTTTTTTCACCTAGCAAGACATATCTCGGTAACGAAAGCAAACACACACCTCATTTCCTCTAATAGGATATCAGGGGCCAAATAGAGCGTTAACCAACAAGAGCCAAGACAACCCCCCCCAACCCCCCTCCAGCCCGAAAAAACATCATTTGTGTTTGCACAACGGTAAACAAAGTGGCTCGGGACCGCGGGGAAGTACCCTGCTGCTGCCTCCATGTAATATGCATTGGACTTTGACCTCAATATCCTGTGTGTTACAAAACACGGATCCTCAAATCAAACACAAAAACACATGCTCGGGCGCAGACCCCCACCCACCCAACACACACACTCCGTTAAATATGATCACCGGCAATGGTGCGAACAGCCAGATAAGAGCAGTTGCAGGCTTTGTAAAGTGTCACTATTGGTAGAAACATGCTAAACAAGAAATTTCTGCACCAACATTTGGGAGTTAACACTTGAAAAAGCTTAAAAGGGCCATCTTATCTACCTGCGTCTGACTGCATCTCTCTGTATTCATGCAGGAATAATGTACGTGCGCCGTGTGTGTGCATCTCTATAGAATCCCCCTCCCCCTCAACATGAGGATTTGGGAAGCTGACAAGCAGCTCAGGTGCTGTTTGCAGCTTGTAGTTCTGGTGTAAATAAGCCATCTATATTTAACAGAGTGGGACGGTTCAGTGGGCCTGTAGTACACAGCGGGGAACACACTCCACATGACGCTGCAGACAAACACGTTCGCTCACGTCCGATTCTGACACAGCACAAACACACAGCTCTAATCGCGGTACATTCTGGGCAGTTTTCTCTATATCGTCGCAAACCGGCTTCCCTTTTCTAATATCTGCTCGTGTTTCTCAAGCACAAGCAGCAGATGGTGGAAGGGGGAGATTACAATCTCAACAACAACAAAAAAAACGTCCCGATGCCCAGATCTGTTCGAGGACTTCTCGGGAATAAAAAGAACCCCCCAAGAGCGGAAAAGACGGGGGGTAGGCGTGCATCCAAGTGGTTCTCAGGTGACAGGGACAGCTAAGCCTTTGCCATGACACCCAATCAGGCAACGGTTATCAAGACATTTCAGCGGTTAAGGCCGAGATATCGCGTGGCACTTTCACGCCAGCATCAACAAGAAGAAAAGAAACAACAACCAAAAAGCGTCTTCATCATCTTTAGGGGGGACTGTGTCACCAAAAAAAAGAGCTAACCAAGTGAGAGGAAGTTAGATGAGGTTAAAGGGGAGTTTAGTAGCAATAACAGGGGAGAGGAAGAAAAGGGGGAGGAAGTCTATTTAAGGGAAGAAATCGGGGATTCGCGATTTTTCCTGGATGAGTAAAAGAAAACGGGTGGGGGGGGGGGATATGAAACAAATCAAGTGAAAAAAAACGGATAGTTATATGCTAAAATCTAAAATAAACTCTATTATGTAATTGATAAAAAAAAAATGTGTCGGGGGGGGCATGAGGAGGGGAGGCGGAGTTTTGTCAGAGGGTGAGTGTGATAAAAAGAGTTGGTCCTTTGCGCTTTCCACCAATGCCACCCATGCCAACGGGCCAAGCAGTCACCACACTCATGTCAAACAAATTAAACCTAAATGGAGCACAACCCCCCAACCCCATCAACCCCCCACCCTTACATAATATGGCGTAATTTTTCGTTAACAAAAAACCATTCACGGGGGTTTTTCAGCGTGCCTCTGCCTCTCTTGATGTGGACTGATTGCAGCCCCCTCTGCGTTATTAGCGCGACCACGGAGCTATTCATCCATGTAAGGGCTGCCTTCATTAGAAGTGCATAGACAAAAACAGATGTGCCACCCACTCACGCAAACGGACATTGGAAAAAATATGCATCCATATCTGCGGTTGCACAGGCGATGGGGCTTTTTCCCCCCTTAAGGCATTAAAAAAAAGAAAAAAAGAAGCCTGGTTGGACATAACGCACGGCCAGAATGCACGGTCTTAATGAGAGCACCCATGGAAATCTGGGACACAAGGACAAGAGTCTGCGAGGGGGCTGGCGACTGTAATTAAATACAATGGCTGGCTTCTGGAGCCCTGTCAAGCCCAGGCATGAAGCAAAACAATGGCGAGCCTGTGGACGGAGCAGAAGAGAGGCTCAGCAGATAGGACGGGGCTACTTAGTCCTTCAGCGGCCCTCGCCCGGGCATTATTCAACACTGTCCCGCATCCAAGCTCTGATCAACACCAGCCATCACACAAGACTGTCTATTGTGCCGTCCACGAGAAAAATCGGACGCAAAATGAACACAGAGGGGGGCTGACTTGCACCGAGCTGGGGAGTCGGCGGCCACGCTGGAAACGTGCGTCTTCCGGTGAGGTTTCTGGGACGCAGAGTCGCTGCAGGAACTAATATTCGGGCATACAATAAGGATAAAGTCCCTCAAGCTGGCATGAATAGAAAATAACAAGCCACTCCCGCTCTGGGCGATGCGCGCAGTCAGGAACACTGCAAAAATAATGCCGGAATGAAAAGGAACAAGGGCTTACAGATTTGGGGATCTATTGTGCTTTTCTGAGGAAGTGAAACACAAACCACACATGCTGCCCGCGAGAAGGCTGCAGCAAAAGCAAAACAGCAGAGGACCCATTTATAGGCAGAACTTAAATGAAGCCATCTGATAATAAATTAGGAGTGTTTGGGATTAGGAATAAATCTTAATGTTTGGGGTCGGCCATTTATTGACCCATCTTCTCACAGCAGCAGTTGGGAATGATCAATATCAACCTCTAACTCTAATTCCCCAGGATCCCTTTTGATACTCACACTAGCTGCATTATAAACAATCCATGTGTGTGTGTGTATGCGCACAATGTGTTGTAGTAGAAATCTTAATAGCTTAACGTTGTGTGCTGCTCTTCAACCGGTGATTTAATTAAGTTAAATTGCGAGAGGTTTTGTAACGCCGATCTTCAGATTCACTTTGCATACATCATGAGCCGCAAGTGCACTTAGTGAGAGAGTGCCACTTCTCGTCCACTCGACTTGAAACGCGCCCCAATGCACGAGTGAAATCTGTTGCGATGATGAAGTAGCTGGAGCTGCAGCACTGACATGAGATAGTCTGGCTAACGTCAACACTTCAAAGGCATCATAGAGCAAAAAAGACCACAGACCAACACACACACACTAGCCCACCGGCTATTATGAAGCCTCCAGACTCTGGGCAGTCTTGGCCCCCTGACACTGCCGTGCCGTTGTCGAGGTTCAGCTCTAGGTTAGTCCTCTGAGATTTGATTACCTTCATCCCCACTGGTTACTGGGCCCAGCTGTGAAGCATATTAATGAGATTTCACCATCATTAGGGGGGAAGCTAACGACATTAGCAAGGCTGGCTGGTTGGCGAGGAGAGCCGGAGAGAACGGAGGTGGAGCGAGAGGACGAGGGGAGAAAAGAAGGGATGCTTTTGGCCAGGGTTTCTTTCTCAATCACTTTACCCCAACTTCTATTAGGTTATTTGTAGACACACACATGCTTGTCATGTGTGACAGACATGGAGGAACATATAGCGCTCCCTAAGTGCCACGGGAAGAGACACCAGACGGACCACCGTGACACAGGCTGCTTACGTGAGGGTCCCTGCTCTGAAGTGTGTGTGAAATAATGAAGTAGGATAGCCAGTGAAACAAGCTTGGGGGTTAGAGACCTCGAAAAAAAATGGAGTTGTAGGCCAGCGTATCAGCGAGTCTATAAAAACCACCAGCAGCAACTTAAGAGTTTTTACGTGCAATGAAACGGACCAACAAGTGAGCAGAGGTTAGTCATGCATTGCACTAGACTTCTTTTTTTTCCCCAACTTTAATTCTGGTTTCCATGTCAGAAACGTGGGCATGCAGCAGGGAAAATGATACACACACTTGCACAGGAGCGGGTGGGGGTGGGTGGATGCATTGTCAGCACTCTTCAATTACTGAGGGGGGAAATGGGACTGTTTCCTTGCTTACAGGGAAATCCTGCCATTCTCCGACAAAGCGCCACAACAGCTCGCTGGAAATAAATGGACTCTGTTCGCCGCCTTCATCCTTGTCGCAGAAATGCAAAGCGTCAGGGTGGGGGCGCTCCCTCGCACCCTGGCAGGCAGGCACGAGACTGACAGCTGTAGGGAAGGCGACGGCGGGTGTGTGTTTGTGTTTAAACACAGTGTGTGAGCGGTTATTGGACGGGAGAGGGGGGAGGAATCTGGCGGCCGTGCAGACAGGCATAAGTGAAAACACACACACACACGGAGGAAGGAGATCTAGTGGAGGTTAACATGGGGCAGGGGAGCAGACGGCGAGCCCCGCGGCTCCTGTGTCCACTGTAACCGACTCCAGCCCGCTCCGCCCTCGTCCACCGCCACCACTCCCCGCCTCCTTGCTACCCGCTGCGGTCGACATTCCTTGGTTGATGGACAGGCTGACATCAGGCCGTACAAAAATCAACCCTGGAAAATAAAACGTGCTGCGCTCTCCTCGAAGCAAAACCAAAAAAGGGAGTGATTCATATTTGAAATTCTTCGTCTTTCGTCATGGCTCCTCCCTCGGACATCGCCATGCTGCCTGGCAGCAAAAAACTAAAAAAAAATCTTGCATACATAACAAAATGACATGAGGCACGGACGTATCCCCCCGCCCCCCCTCCTCCAGCTGTTTCTCCACTGTGCCTTGGTCTCATTCAACTTCTGCTCAGCCCTCCACCTGCTCGGGTTTCACGACATGTGTGGCTGCATTTGCATATGAAGCGTTTTTTGCCGTCACACAGTGAATATGGAATCATGCATTAAAATGAATGAAAACTGTGATGACTTTACAGAAAAAAATAGAACACTCAAAGTTGTCTTTCTGCCATTACTGCCACACAGACCAGAGCCTCTGAGAGGAATGCATCCTTTTACAAAAGCTGTTTACTCATGACAACACAAGCAAAAACAAAGCAGGTGTTTTATACACTCCAGGGGCAACTTTGCAAAAGTAAAAAAAAAAGGAAAGACTTTTTATTGCAGATGTGGGGATGAATTGGCTTTCCATAACCTGAGATATAATATACCGATCCAATGAGCCAGCTGGTGGACTTAAAAAAAAAAAGACAAAAGGAAATTGTCATGCCGTTCAAAAGCAGCATGCAGATGTATCAGTGAGGATGACATGATTGAACAATCAAGCGATCTCCCCATTTAGAGGGGAAGAAAACGGTCTGGAATAACGTCAGGTTTTCAACTGGTCCATATCTTAATAATAATAGTAATAAAGTAATAAAACTGGCATCCGTGGACATTGATCTGATTTTGTGATGATTTTCTATGACAACTGACACACCACTTTCACTCAACAGCAGTCCACATTTTGAAGAAATGACAGGGGGCTGTTGTGCAGCCAGTGCAGATGCTCAAATTGTGCAGAGAAAGCAGAAACTGGCTTGACAGCTCGGCTTCTAAAAGGGCTGTGTGGTGTGTTTTGAAGCCCCCCCCCCACCAAGACCAAATTTTGATGGATACCTCTCAAAATTGGGGCCAAATAACTTTCCGCCAACCTAGAGCACTACGGCAAGAAAAACACACACATGCGCGAGTGATAGATGGGGGTCCGAGCAGAGGCCAAAGGGCAAGGCGTTCCGGGGCGAGGAGATTTTTCTGGCCTGTTATGACGATGCTCCTCCCAAATGCCAGGAAGCAGCGATGTTTGTCCTGGGCCAGATGAGGGGAAAAACCCAGGTATTGTTTAGGAGGGGGAAATTATGGCATCTTTACGTCTGGGTGAGTCTTGACGTGAACGAATAAGTGACATAACTGAGATTCATTTCAGTTCAGCAAGAATAACAAGCAGGCGAAATACCATGCCAGTCCAAAAAGTGTTTGCATATTTGAAGGCGTGCACTTTATGTAGTGAAGGTATGCGCATGACAGCCTGTGCGTGTGAACATCAGCATGTTCCCTGTCTGGGTCAGGCCTGGTTTTTATCAGCCCGCTGGCCCCCACCATGTTCCGCGGCCCC
>CAESWR010000103.1:203965-216843 GCA_903171835.1 Mullus surmuletus | reverse complement strand
ACCGTGACTCACTCTGAAAAAAAACGTTACAAACAAAAACACAAGGACACAGTGACATAGTCAAAGAGTGCAATCGCTGGTCTTCAGCTGACAGACATTTGCGGCAAAACAAGGTCTGCAAGGGTAAAGATATTCTGGAATATCTTGATCTGGGGCGAATTATTATCATTATTTTAAAAAAAAACCTAAACGAGTATGAAAGTCCAATCACTTCAGGCCTACAAGCACTTCTTTAAATTATATTGATTCGCTCTGCCATAACCGACTACAACAGTAAAACCACATGCATGCTCGTGCCACCCCACCTCCCCCCACCCAATATGGCCCCTTGCCCCATAAAATCTTAATCAAAGCTAATATGAAGAATAACTCCTTCCGCCACGGCTTCCGTCGCGGCTTCCGTCGCACCGACTGCCGTCAAACCGTGCCTCCTCGCCGTGAAGCAGACCTGATGTGTTATTTTAATCAACCCGGCCTGCCCGGCATTAATTATTCACCAGGTTGGTGAACTGGGATGCCCTGCAGGTAGAGAGAAGGGGGGAGTGGGGGTCCCTCTGATTAAGGGCTTTGGGAAGGAAAGAAACAAAAAGAGGGAGGATAAAAAAAAAAGAATGAAGGAAGAGGAAGAAAGCGGAGATGTAGAGGGAGATTAAGGCTACACCTCCTGGCCTAGTTCTTGTTAGCTTTTTAATGTGATTGTGTGCGTGCATCTGTGTGTGTTTGTGCATGTGCATGTGTGAGTGGCCAGCTGAATAAACGTGCACCCTTGAGTTTAGAAGATTGAGGGGAAACAGGCAAGTAGTAGAGCAGCAGAAGTGAGTGTCGCGTATATCCAAACATCTCTGGATCTGCGTGACCAGTATGAGGCCTCGGGGTTCTTGCTCAGACGGCAGTAGAGGGAGGGAGAGGGAGAGGGAGAGAGAGAGAGAGAGAGAGAGAGAGAGAGAGAGAGAGAGAGAGAGAGAGAGAGAGAGAGAGAGAGTGTGTGTGTGTGTGTGTGTGTGTGTGTGTGTGTGTGTGTGTGTGTGTGTGTGTGAGTGTGTGTGTGTGTGTGTGTGTATCAAAGCTCAATTCAATCACGATGCTGCATGATCTAATTCCTGATGGGCAGGCGGGAGTCCCGCCTCCCATGGAGGGGGGAAGCATGCACGTGCACACACACACACACGAACACACACACACACTGACAGGAGACATGGAGTGACCCTTTAGGCCGCAACTGTGCGACACTGTCCCGAGGCGCATTGTGGAAACTCTGAAGTGAGTGAGACTACATGTGTGTGTCTGTGATTTTTTTCCCACTGCCCAAAACATGAATGCCCACACGTGTGTGTGTGTGTGTCTGTGTGTGTGTGTGTGTCTGTGTCTGTGTCTGTGTGTGTGTGTGTGTGTGTGTGCGCGTGTGTGTGTGTGTCTGTGTGTCTCAGCAGCTTTGAGAGCGATTCTCACAGCAGAGCCAGAAGGGAGAACAGAGCGCCCCTGCTGACTCTCTCAGTGGGCAGACACAGAAAGCTTGTTTGGGGGCATTAAATCTTAATACACTCGAACACCGGGGAGGAGGTGGAAGAAAAAGAGAAAATGAGAGGGAGAAAAGGGAGCGCCTGATATAAGGTGATGGGGGATGGGGATGAAAAAGATGGGCACAGAAAGAGGTGCGACAAGGGGAGTTGCATGTGAGCAAACTGAGATGCGGGTGGGTGGGGGGGGGGGTCCTTAGGGGCAAAAAGGAAGGAAGGATGTGAGCAAAAGGGAGAATTCTTTCCCTTCCAACCCACAGGACACCTTGCATTGCCAGAAAAGCGCAGCACAGCATTAAATCAATCCAGTTAAATCATCGTGCGCTAATGAGTTTGTTAACCCCACGTCTCCCCTCAATAAAATTTTGTGCAGGGTTCCATCGTTCCTAATTTATCCTTCCCGCCAACGGAGACGGAGGATAGGACAGAGATGGCGGAGGGTGGATGACAGGACACGGACTCTCCCATCAATGAAATCCAGGTTTGTCAACTTTTGGTTGGACTCTGTCGGCCAATCAAAACATCATCATCAGGAGCAGAGCGTGTGTCGTTAATCGCTGTGAACCCGTCCACCCGCCCCTCATACATGCAGGCATAGGAGAGGGACCCGTGTTTATATAGGCAGATTCCGTCAGCTATAAAATGACAAGAGCAGTAGAGGAGGAAGAGGGTTTGATGTCGTCAGTGACAGAGGGGAGAATAGGTTGCCGTGAACGGATGGGACAGCTAAATATTAGACTTTGCCAGAGGGGACTGCTGTTCCAAGTTTCCAACCGGAAGTTTCACATTCCCGGGTATGAGTCACCGAGTCAGCAGCGCGTGCAACCATGACGATGCAACATTTTCTCAACACCGATTTTGTGTGTTAGTGTGTGTGTGCGTGCACAAACCTAACCGAAGAACTTTCTGTCAATTCAGTTGTATCTAATGCATAATCTTAGAAATAATAAGATAATTCAATTATTATCATTTTATTCTTTTATTCATAAAGTGCCAGTTGGAAACAAACAGTTGCCTCTGGAAGCTTTAACATAGAGCAGGTCTCTACCCCATTCTTAGATATTTTTATATTTACAGAGACCTTACAAATCCCCCCAATAGTGAGCACTTGGCAACAGAATCAAGGAAAACAACCACGTGTGTTTACGTTACTGTGTTCCTTGTGTGGATGTGTCGCGGGACGCTGACTTGCACGTGGCACTGACTCAAATGCAGAAATTAGCAAGACTGACGCAAATTGCTGAACGCAAGAGAAGAAACTTCAAAGCTGGCTGAAGAAGCATATCACAGCCTCTCAACGAAAGGCTGACATTACTAAAGTAGATGTGGAAGTGCACACATAATTATGGTAATGTTTTGAAAGCATCTGATTTATTTAGAAAGAGAGCAAACAGTGTCTGCCGAGCTATTTAATCATTTCTATACATCGGCGGGCATGTTCAGCAGGAGACAGCGCTTCACTATAGCAACATGAGGATAGAAAAAACCCCACCTGTGGGAGCTAATAATAAACACCAAGTTGTTGAGCTCATGATGCAACAGCAAGTTGCAAAGAATAAATTATAAAGAGGATGAAACACTGTAACGGTGCAAGCAGAGATGAGATGCTAAAAGATATTGGTGATTCAAAGCGGAGAGAAAATGTGGACAAAAGATCTAACAAGGGCTCAAAGACACCAGTACCTGACGTTTTCTGGGTGTCAAAGCGGATGCTAATTACAGGTGAGGAGGCGCTCGCGACTTGTCATTGTCGCTTATTGATCAACTGGAGCAACAGAAATGATGTTTGCTCTACTGGCTCAGCCTTTTGTAAACAAGTGAATAAAAAAAAAAGCGACAACCTGCAATTAGTTTAAAGCCGACAAACAAACGTCACTGGTGTGTCGCGCGAATGTGCTCAAGATGTGAAAATAAAGTAACGATCCCTTCCAGAAAAACAGTTCCAGTCGGGTGGAGCTGTTCTATATGCAAATGCAGGATGAGATTGCTCTGTTCCTTTATTTTCTTCTCCCTCCTCTTCTCTCGCTCCCTCCCACCCGTCTCTTTTCTTTTTTTCCCCCCCTCTGCCTCTGGTGGCTGAGTGATGAACGCTGTCTGTTGGCTATAAATCCAGGGGGAGTCCTGACAGGCGTCCCAATAAAGCGCTCTATTTTCTCCCTGTTTGGAGGGTTTGTCGTGGGGCCCAGAGGAAGTGAGATAACATTAGGAGAAGGAGGAGGAGGAAGAGGATGAAGAAGAGGAGGAGGTGGAGGTTGTGGTAGTGGAGATGTAATTTCATCAGTGGTGTTACACACACTCATAAACGCAGTGTTTGCTCCCGAAAAAAATATTGCGGATATCCACTTGTGCGAATGAAAAACGTATTCTTTTCATCTCAGACACAGACAACCAATGTCAAAACACAATTCGAGCAATCATAAAACCCAATTAAAAAGGGCAAAGAGTAATCTCAGGTTCTTTTCAATAAGCACATGAAGATGGTACAAGAACAATAATTCTAATGCCTGAGTATACAATGGCTATATTGTCTGTTGATATGTTGTACAAACAGACTGAGTAAAGCTTTCACAAGCAGTTCATGCTATTGTGGCGGGTTTGTGTTGTTCCTTATTGGTTTTGAACTATCCATTCCTCAGACGCAGCTGCCTGATTGGTTGCCACATCTGGTTCAGTGAGCCCGTGCTATAGTTTGGTCTTGGTCTTAAGAGAAGTCTCAAGACCACTTTTTGAAGAATTTGTGTCAGAGATTTGTGTGAGATCCCGCCCACTGCCAGGCTTTTGGACTGTGCCTTGGTTTGGACACCAACCAATAACTTCAAATCACTGGCAACGTAGAAGCCACGTTCACCTGACAAATCCATGTCTATTTTAGAATAGCAACAAAGAAGCCTCAAATGCTTAAAATGAGTGGAAATAGCTGCCTATGCACCAAGCAACATGGAATCAGGGTTCTCAAGTCAAGACACATACCTATTTTATAGAAAACAAACAACAAATACCTTTTTGTTGTGCTGCTTAAATAATGCAGATGCTATTTTGCAGTCCTTAAATTTACTTAGATTAAAAAACTATTTCTGTTCTGTTAATTTCGATAATTTCTCTATGATGTATGTGGTCTTGGCCTCATCTTGACCTTCAGATTCGTGTTGACTACAACACGAAAGCGAGCGTCCCATCGGTGTCTTTCAGTCACACCCACTGGGGGAAGTGCTCTTAAGGTGTGTTCAGATAGCAAAACCAACGCAGCGACATGAAGATGTTTTTTAGATTAAAAAAAGCTGCACATTTCCTGAAAAAGAAACCAGAAAAGAACTTGCGGCTGATTTGGCACCCTATCAGACCATCCTCATGGACCACACCCAGAACAGCCGTTGGGGACAATGTGACCACAACCGCGAGAGATACCGCGGGGGGTCACAGAGTTTACCTGCTGCATCAATTCGACAAGGTGAGAAGTTAAACCACGTGAGGTCAGCAAAGACAAAACTGTCAGGGCGCGTTACGTTACGCTCAAATAAATCTCCGCCATACAACTGCATCAAGCGAGCCCTGGAAATATCCTGAAGTGGCACCGCAGCGGTATGGTGGCAGCAGAGCTGTACCTTCATGCTCTTGCATAATTTAGTTCCAACATTCACATACCAGCCATTCTATTGAAAGTTCTGAGTTGTTTTTTTCCTCTGTCGGTATATCAGGTTCCATCATCCTCAGGTTTCTTTCAAGTAACTCTCCCTCTTCTTCTGCTTTGCCCCTCAGTTCTCCTTGAGAGGACACGCCACACCTACTTAATCCAGCGGCTCACACATTTCACCCATCTTCCCACAACACACACTCCCTCTAGTCTATCACACTCTTACTTCCTGAATTTCAGAGCATCCTCCTTCTCAAAAAAGAAAACTACTCAGCACACAGCTTTACGCGTTTTCATCTTTCGCCACCGACCAACTGACAGTTAGACACTGTTTGTCTGCAATGCAGCATGAGATTTCTCCAAAGCCCAAACATTAGAATTTCTATGTGTGAACATCCATTTTAAAATAGAGATTACATTCTCGGGGGGAAAATGGAGGGGGGGGGGGGCAACGAGATGTCAAAGGGCAAGCTTGAAAACATGAACAAACAAGAGAGTTTCACGTCAGTCTGAGTCCTCTGCGCTCTTAAGAGGACTCCCACCTGGTAGCAATTTAAAATGTGCCTGGTAAAGCAAGCCCTGGGAAGGAAAAATAATGTCTGTTGGGTTGGTGGTTTCATTTTTCAATCAAATAAATCATGACCTTACAGAAAATAATTTTTGTCTTTTAATGGCCTCCCCAGCGTTTGAAGTTCCTCAAGGGACAGCAGGCTTTGAAGTCTGGGAGGGGAGGAGCGAACTTCCCACAGTGTTTGTGTGCGTGCGTGAGTGTGTGTGCGTATGCGTGTGCGTGTGCGTGTGCGTGTGTGTGTGCATGTGCATGTGCGTGTGTGTGTGTGTATGAGCAGTGCTTCCATTGCTGTTGGTACCAGATGTACTCTGCGTTCCAGATCACTACAGATGACGTCTCCCCTTGTGAGTGGCTGCACAGCGGAGAAAGTGAAAAAAGTGTGTGTGTTATGGAAGAATCTTTTTAGTTCCCTACTCACCATCTAGAGCTGACCAGTCAAAGGAGATGACCACCCACCGTGAGTCGTGGAGCTGCTCAAGGTTTCTTCCTAAAAGGGAGTTTTCCCTTGCCCCTGTTCTTTAACCAGTTCTTGCTTGCTCTTGGTGTGTGGCCCTGTTGTTTGTGTTATGGCACTATATATGTTTGTATGCACATCCATGTTAAGCATTTTGTAACCTTGTTTTGATAAAAGCTCTAAAAATAAATGTTATCATTATTTTTCACAGAGGAGTCCGAAACCATCACACATTGCACATCCATGGCACAGACCAAGAAGATGCTAAATAATGACGATAATCACAGACACACGCACACACACAAAAGGTTTTCAGCACTCTAAAATATTTCGGACAAAGTAAGGTGGCTCGCAGGTGAAAGTCATATTTTTGATGTTTAGACTGAGCACCGTCTATCATGAGACTAACCCTGAGCTGATTGGTGCCGACCAAGCACATCTGGTTCTCACTGTTACAACTTCGTACAATGCAGTTGCAAACAGTTGCACCACGGTACAAGCAGTTGTATAATATGGCGCCTAAAGAAAGAGTGAACAGAAGAAAATGGGCACAAAAGTATGAAAAAATCCAATGGGTTGACACAAAATATTGGGAAAAATTACGACATTGTGTACACATTTTGTCTCCTTCCGACAATCAGTTAATTTATCTTAGAAAAGACTAACCAAGAGTAAGCATCAAAGCTGCACAACGATGAACACCATTTTAACATTGTGGTTTTTGTGGAGGCTGAACCCTGGACTACTAAATGTTGTTGAGTTAGTTACCTGGCGACAGCTATTTTCAGGTAAAAAAGCTATGCAAAACCATTACCGCTTATTACAGACTGATGTGTACAGAATGGCTGAAAAAACTGATAAAAGAAAGTAGTCGCATGTTGAGAGCAAAACAAAATGAAAACAAATAGATTGAATCAGCTACTTGACAAAGCAATCAAATTATGGCCCCCTCCCACCAACCCCTCAATAGATGGTCTATTGCTTAAAGAGGCAAATAATTGGACTAGCAATGAAGACCAGTGAAGCTCTGTTAACATGAGCGCAGAGCCCAACAAAACACTTCTAATTAAAACTAATAGAAGAGGTCCTCGGTGAAGACCTCTGTGCGAAGGTTGTAGACCGTCCTTGGGTATGTTTTGCGTTGTCTTTTGTGTTTCCACTTTGACGACCTTCGGGTGCTAAAAATACTGCACGTGGCAGCGAAGGAAAACAATGTCAGTTTCTGGGCATAAAGCACAAGCAGACCGGCAACTACGTTCACGATAACGACTGAAAATATTCCCTCTGAAAAAACCCTCTCCCCCTGGAGCTCCTCCTCTACTTTCCATATGCACGTTCAGTCCAAGCGATCTGGTTTTAACATAAGGGCATTTTTCAAAGGCCTGAACGACGCCGGCTTTGACAGCACATCTGCCAGGGTTGAGCCACCGATCCCTTCTCAGTGTTTGGGGAGGAGAGGGAGGGGGGTCGGAGAGGCCATATAGTTGTCTTCCTAGCAGAGAACCATCTAATGCACTCCAGAAACACACAAAAGTCCAAATTTGGTGTGAGTAACCAAACCCGGGGCTGAAGGACGAAGGGCCCAGTGTCTCGCAGACACTGGGACAAAATAAATCAAGGTGTGAACTTTTCCGGAGATTTATTCAATGCTCAAGCACTTTCACTTGTCTCACACACGCTAATGAGAGCCTTACTTAACACAAGCATTGAGTTTGCGAGTCAACCCAGCTCACACACAGCTTACACACACACCTCAATAATCAGCCTCATTGGAAACACAATCGTTCCCACCGGTCGACTAGGTGGGTGCCTGACTAGACAGATGTTTGCTCACTGTGGTGTTGTACCGCTCGAGCCTGGTCTTGGTCTCGCGTTGGATGAAAACCATTTTTACTCGGTCTTGCCTTGGTCTCAGACTGAGTGGATAACTTCCAATCATTGGCAGAGTGATTATTTCCCCCAATTGCAGCATCTGCTTTCTTATCAAACATGTTCATCTGATTTGGTAAAGACGTAAAAAAGTCAAGGAAAAAACGTATTTTCTATAATAAACAAAAAAAAATGCTGTATTTAAATTACAAAAGAAAACTCTCCTATTCTGTTTTGTGGTCATCTTTCCGTGATACCCGGGCCTCCAGGGTAGGAGACAGTTTGCAGGGGTCAAAGGGCACAAAGAGGGGGTAAGTAGATGGATATAGAAGATTCAAGTACAAGAGGGTCTGGTAAATAAGGACAATCATGACAACAGCGGAACAGCGCTATTCTGGAAAGGTTTATTGTAACCCGAGGCGACGGTCCGAGAGAGGACCTGAGACCGATAAAAACAAAAGTAGATTGAGAGCAAAAGAGCAAGGTGGTGAGAGGGAGAGACGGGCCAAGTGCTTACAGGAAATAGTTCTGTTTGATGAGTAAATATTGAATCAGCGAATTCCCAACTCTGACACCACCTGAAGTCCACCCCCCAACCTCCCGCCCCTGTCTTCCTCTATGTGTGTCGGCATGCACACAACCTCGCAATGCAAAGCAACCAACTTTAGTAGTGCAAAAGCACTCGGACACGGAGGGCTGCTGATCCCACCACCGGCTTACTGTGGATATTCCAAAGAGACAGCGGTCGCTTGTGGAAAGTGTGAATCTGCTCCTGATTCTTTAGTGAAGGGTCCGCTGTGATTTAAGATGCCTGCAGGGGCCCTTCTCTTCCCTCATTCGCTGGCTCCCCTCTCTTGATCTTTCTCTGTGCTCCCATCGACCTCCTCCTCGCTCTTGTCTCTTGTCTTTCAAAGAGTGAGTGATTAGGAGGGTTAGCGGGTCTGGGTTTTGACCCAAAGTATGTGTTGGCCTATACCCCCCCCCCACCCCCCCACCTCATGATCACTCGCAACCGCCTCATGCTTTGAGACAACCCGCTTAATCATTGGGCTTCACTGAAAGTTAGACAGCGTGTGGGTGTGGAAGTCACGCAGTTCAAAATGGCAATTCAGGTTTATTACAACTATGGGCGTTTTCTTTGTAGTTTTACTCATCATTTTAGTAATAACAACATTGCACTTGTCCACCTATAAAAGAAGGAATCCGTTTGGGTAAGTGTGTGTGTGTCTTTGTCGCCTTTTATCTCCAGCCGAGGATGTACAGTGATAATTAAAGATATAAAGACGGGGGGGGTTTAGGCCAACACATACTTTGGTATCGCATTATGGCTAAAACCTGTTTCTTTTTTCTTCCTAGAACAATTTTCAGAGACGTTTTATCATGAGGGTGCAATTTCAGCAGTGCGATGTGATGCAAAGTTGTACAGGATGTTCTCCAGAAAGTATGTGGTTGATTTAATCACCATGATGCACATTTTTAAGAAGAAAAAAAGGAAAAAAAAGGAAAAGTTGTCTTTTTGTTGATATGTGCACACTTGAAGTCACAGGTAAAAGCCAGGCTTTGTGCAAAGGAGCCAGATTTGATTGACTAGTGCACACCCTTTGTACTAAGAAGACGTTATAAGAGGATGTTTTAGAAGGTAAAGGACCATCCAACCTGTACTTAAGGTGACCCTTCTCTACAAGCAAATTGAAACAGGAATGGCCTGTATGGACCCCAAAATGAAATTCTGCAAAAGCTGCAATCCTTTTCTATTTTTCTTCTTATCCTCTGGCACACAGCAAACGAGAGGCTGATCAAACAGACTATTTCGTAATGTTACAAATATCACTTTGCTATTTGTGCGGTCTGCCGCAAATTAAAAATCAGACAATCTCAACCGGTTTTTGCGTACGAGTTTGTCTGAGGTCTTTTGTTGCTGTCGGCACGACTATGGCCTTTGGGTGTTGGCATTTGTGTGTGCTTATCTGGAAAATTTTATCTTGTCAGGAGCTGATCAGTCAATGTCAACGATCGTGGAATTCCTCGCCAGCTCTACCAGATTGGTTGTTTTCCACATCAAGTCAAACGAAAAACAATAGAAGTGCCACAATCCAATCTGGGAGGAGAATATACAGTAGTAGACTTTGAGGTCTATTGTGCGGAGCCTTTACTTTGTTTTTTGTCGAGTAGTTCAGAAATATTTGTGCGAGAGTGGGGAAAAAAAATTATGGAAGGAATAAAAACAGCTGCCATGGCGATCATATTTTTGGCACACAGTTTTGCGGCTGTGGCTGCGGGAGCGTGTGAACATCTGTTGCATGGGACAAACTAAATTTGGGGACTAATCAAGGCGTAATGAACACCAGTTGTTTGACGGCTATTTGGAATGGAGGGCAGAGCTGTGTCCCTGATCATATCTTCTGGATCTGTCAAGTGCAATTGTATACATGTGGGAAGGAACTGTGGAAACAAAGAAGACAGACAATAGCATGTTCGTGTGTGTGTTGGTGTGCGAAGAGCATCTGCATCAGAGAGCAAATAGACCCTGTACTAAAAAGAGATATCAGGAAAGAGGGAGAGGATGAAAATTGAAACCAAAATAGTGCTGATTAAAGAAGAAATCCACCCAAATGAAATGTTTTTTCAGTCTTTCTGTGAACTTCTCAGGGAAATTCTATGGAATTCTACGAGACCGTGAATAAAGTGTGGCAAGAAATACTGGCTAATGAAGCTCTTCAGCTCCGGTAAATTATATTAATACACTCCGCAGGTACAGTCTTGCAGTCCAACCCTTCAAAATGTGAACAAGGTTTGATTTTACTGAAGCCGCAATTAGCTGCGATCCCCGTTTGATTGAGGACCTTTGACGCCACACATATGCGCTCTGTGCTGCATGTTCACACAGGATAAACTTTGTCAGATGGGATTTATTTTTGCAAAAAAGCGAGGTTTGTTGGTTTTAATATCGCAAGCGCTGATTAGTGATTTTAATCGTGTCTGGAGTGCACATGTGTGTGTGTCTGTGTTCCCCACCAACCCAGCCTCTCTGCATACGCAATAATTACAGTTGGGAATATCTACTGCTTTTTGGCACAAGCTTTGCTCTCTTTCCAGATTTCCAGTTGAATTCTGTTCTCCAAAGAGCATCTACAAGGCGTGCGAACCAACAAAAGCTGAAGGATTTCCCTCTTTCTTTCCCCCCTGTCCATACTCAAAATGCCAACGGTTTAAAAGTATCCATGAGCGCAAAAGCCTTGAAGCAATTCAGAATGTAAAACATGGAGGAACTCCAGGTGACGCCTCTTGAAGAGCTGGTGGCATCCTAGGCTTAATTAGATGTCGAGTATGAAGTTTCATTTGCTTTTAACCATGTCGCCTCTTCAGTTTCACTTGACAAGGCAGGAGTGGTTATCGACAGTCATTAGCTCAGGATGAAACTCGATGTGATAGTTAAGAGGAATGTCAACTAAAAACAGGCGGCACACCGGCAGGATTCAGGAGGCGGCCGCTGCGATCTACATGGGCCAATCAGGTATCTGTGGAATGCTAATGTTGATCGAAACAAAGCGCTGTAAATTCAACGGTGCCACCCCGTGGAACACTGTCCCGATAATGTCCCAGTGCTGTGTTTATTTGGGGCATTATTGCCCATTCCAAGGGGGGGGGCTATGTGTCAAGAAAGCCTGGAGGTTAAGTGTGGACAGGGGCCCCCTTTTCGGGAAGGTGCCAAGAGAGAGCTGGTGGCCCCATAAGCTCTGGCCGAACAGAGTTCTCTTAGCCCTTTTTTGCGCAACACAACCAGCCATTGTGCTGAGCTGAAAAAGCGCATTAGCTGCCGAGAAAAGGGCTTTTCCCTCTGAAACCCCCTCGGACAACAAGCAAAAGCTTTCGCTTGATAATTCAATCACTTTCTCCTGAGCACAAAAAAAAAATCCCCGAAAACCTCTCCTCAGCTCCCTCCTTTCCTTCCCTCGCCGCCTCCTCATCTCCTCCATTAGGTAACCGCCCTATATTTTGATATATGCCGTCATTCCTGCCGCTTATCAAAGGACAATAGAGGAGTGATGCCTGTGAGAGGGAGCCATTGACATTTCAATGTATGCGGCTGTGTGAGTTATGACTGTATGCAATGGGTACTCCAAAAAGGGCATAAGAAGATAGCTATATGTGTGTGTGTGTGTGTGTGTGTATGTGTGGAAGGGGGGTGGGTGGTTATTGGAGATAAAAGGAAGGAGAAGGGGGTCATCGAGAGAGCGGGTTGAAGGAAAGGATAGAATTGAAGGAGAGCGGAAGGGGGGAGAAGAAGAAGGAGGAAAAAAAAAGGCAGTTGTTATCGCTTTACCCTTGTCTTGACTTCCTCGCGGGGCCTTTGAAGAAAACTGAAAAAAAAGATACTTGGCATATCAGAAAGAGATTTAGATTATGCCAGTGTTTACCCAACTGAGTGCTGCATGGCTGCCGGCGACAGCCTGCCGGTTTTGAAGTCGCTGCAGCCCGGCTACAGCTTAAAGCGCTCGTCATACGGAACGCAACACCCGCGCTGCAGAGGCGTGCTGTCGCCGTGGCCATTTCCGCACGCGGCGTCCATGCGTATTACGTGCCAGTCAGTGTGAATGTTTATGGGAGATAGCGTGTGTCCTTGTGTCCCTAATAGAGTGTGTGACGCCTTTTTTTCTGTAAGCGCAAAACGTGTGTATGTGTGTGTAGCACCCTGAAAATGGAGCCATCCGTCGGATTATGGGTAGACAGCTCTCTGAAAAGGAGGGACGGTATTTGCATAAGCGGCCGTGGAAGGGGGAAAAAAAACCTATCAAAAGAAAGAAAGAGATAGAGCAAGAAAAAGAAAAAGAGAAA
>CAESWR010000103.1:181187-191887 GCA_903171835.1 Mullus surmuletus | reverse complement strand
TGACAATGCGCTGCTGCCAACCGTCAGCAGACGACATTTAAAAAGGTTGTCAGAAAAATCTGTAGTATGTTACTATGAACTTGATGATTACAAATATCAGTGTTTACATGAAGAAACCACTCTACCACTACTACTACTACTGCTACTACTACTACTACTACTACTACTACTACTACTACTACTACTACTCAATTATTTTTCTTGACCTTAGGCCCAGAAACAATAAAAAAATAAAAAGAAAACAAAAAGATTCAGCCAGCGTTTATCGTAACCAGCAGTACTGGAAAGTGACTGAAACTTGAAGTGGAAACCACGCAACGAGTCGAAGCAGGAGAGGCTGGTAACGCCAGACCAGACTACTGACTACTGGAGCAAAAAAAAATTCACCCCCTACGAACCAATTTTGAAAAATTACAATGAAATCAATCCGATTAAATCGATTTTTTTCCCCTCTGGTAGGGCCGACTCTCAGACAAGCCTCCCGCTGGCAACAATAACACTTTCAAGTCTCCCTTGGCTCAAACGTTGCTCGTTGTCAGTCTCCTGAATGTTTGACCTTCAAACCTTTTGGTAGGGCAGATTTTTATTCCTGCTAGCATCTGAATGGCAGTTGCTATGGAGTCACACAGGAACCTAAAACTGACTTTCAAGTGAGGTTGGAGACATTTTCAACTAGTTTATTGATGCTTTTCCCGAGACAGACACGTATGAGGCTTAATCCTAATCATAACTTAACACCAGATGTGACAGAACCCATGCTGGCAAAGGTACAGGAAGATATTTCTGTCTCTGTGTAACATCACACGGGAAATGTGGATTTAATATACCGGAACAGTCCAAATTCTTGTTATTATGGTGACTCTAATAAGACCTGAAACGCAGCATTTAACTGCTCAGACAATATAGCCAATTACCTTCTACGGGGGGGTTGCCGCTTTCTGTAAAACGACGCTCTGCAGAATGCACTCCGGTTGCAGCCGGAGGTGACAAACACTGAGGAATAAACACAGCGGTGACTCGATCGCTATCACGCCGTTATGCGATATCTTCTACTTTTAGGGATATTGTTCCTGCAGATGTGTTGTTTGAATAAATGATGTTTCCAACTCACAGGTTTTGCTGGTATTGCGTTACCTCAATTTCCCGCTGCGATGGAATGCTATTTTTATGGCAAAGTTGGACAAAATTACATTTCGCTACGTTATATCTGCGCAAAAAAAGAAACTTTCACGGGGCGGGGGGCTGAAGACTACCAGCTGAGCACGGATGTTGTTTTTTTTTTTTTACTTTGCCCATAATGGAAGCCACTCAAGCAAGAGGCACTGAAATTTTCATGAGGGCCGCAGCGTGGGCGGGTGCATGTTAATGTGCACGCATGGGTGTGTGCGCGCGTAGGGGTCGTATGTGCCGCAATGTACATGTGTCACACAAACACGTGCACACGTCAACAAGTGTGCGCATGTTCTTTTTTTTTATTAATGTGGTGCCCACGTGTGTGTCCTGAATCACATTTGCATGTCATCGGGCCGCCCTAGGGAAGGGGCGGGGGGAGGGGGAAGGGAGAATATAGTACACTGCATTAACTTTACATTTAAAGCTCACTTTTGCATGTGGAAGAAAAAAAAAGTAGCCGACATGGGTGTGTGTTTGCTCGGCGAGCTGAGTGCGGAGAGGGCTGCTGTCACATTACCGCAGCTAATACGTGCAAATACTTTGCAGGAGGGGTCACTCTCAACTAGAGGAGCTCGGGAGTCAAATGAGGTCACTAATAGCAGCCAACTGTAGATCGCCTACTTTGCAAATTATCAGAGGGGCATTTCCACGCAGGCTTTTATTAAATATATATATTTCCCTTGTACATGAGGCAAGTAAAGATAAAGTGGTGAAAAGAAGCGCTGAATAAGAGGCGCTGATTGTTTTGACGAATGTTTAAACCATTGTATGCGCCTGCGCAGGAGCGTGAACCTCTCACACAAAAGCACAGTACTGCTGCATACACTTGCCAGCCAACACTTGAGCACACAACGCGAGTGGGAAGGCTTTTTTAAGCAACACTGCGAAGCGTTAAGGGAAGTGCAGTCGCGAGTCTGCTGAGTGGATCATTTAATTAGTTCTGCCCACTCCACCAAACTTAACCGCTGCCACTTGACGCGACTCAGCCAAAGGCGCCTGTTTGCATACGTGACTCTCCTTCAGCTGAGAAATAATCGGCGCTCTATCTCTCCACCTGCGACGGTGGAAGTCGCTGGGATATGTTTCAAGCTGAGGCGTTAAGTGTGAGAGAGCGGTGAGCGGGGCGCTGCTTCTCGATGACAGTGACACGGCGCGGCGTAAGAGGGCTAAAGGCTGCTAAGTGCACATTCAGGGCCGGCGAGATCCTCCGCCTTTTTGCCAAGGCCCCCCTGCGGGGTGAATCCACTTGTCAGCGAAGCAGGCTGGGTGACATTTCTGCCTCACCTCGGAAAGGTCAGGCTCTAATTATCTCAAATGCCAGCAAGCGATGCACCTGCAAAAAATAAACCTGGGGATGAGCCACGCTTACGTGTGTGTGTGTGTCTGTGTGTATCAGAGAAAGACGGGCAGCGAACAAGCGCTACATTGGCCGTCCGTACAGAACTTGACCATCTGCCCCCTCCCCTGCATGTGTGCAAGCGTACACACTGCTAAAACCCCCGAGTGTGCCAATCCTTAGAATGATCTGATGGTTAAATCCGTAGAAGACTAGCAGCTTCTCTGAATGTCAAAAAAGAGGCTGCCAGCAACAGTGAACAGATTATAGATCTATAGATTAATGCAGTAGTATATCAAGACTGGTCTTTGAGTCCGAGATGAGACCAAGACCTTCAAAAAGTGGTTTTAAGACTGTCTTGCATCGAAGGGACACTTGAAAGTGTTGTTGTCAGACTGAGTAGACTCTGGATTTGTGATCCAAAGCGACGGAGACCCCAACTGCCAGGCTTTTAGTCTGTGCCTTGCCTTGGACATCAATCATTGGTGGATTATTTTCCTCCACATTGCAGCCTCTGCCTTCTTATTAAATGTGTTCAATCTGATTTCAGCCAAATTAGAAGCCACATTCACCTAACAAATCCACATGGGATTTTGGGATAGAAACAAAGAATGTTCGTCATGTTCCTCAAATGCTTAAATAGCTGCCTATGCACCAAGAAACATGAACTCAGGGTTTTCAGGTCAAGACAAAGACCTTTTTTCTAGGAAAATGAACCCAAAATACCTTTGTTAGTTTGTTGCATTGTGCTGCTTAAATAAAAATAACGCAGAGGCTATTTTCGTTGCTGTCAATAATGTTTAAATCAAAAGAAAGAAGGAAAGCAAGGAAGAAAGAAAACTCTCTTTCTGTTCTGTTTTGTGATAATATTTCTTTGATGTATACGGTCTTGGTCTCGTTTGGTCTTGCTGCCCTGTGGTCTGGGTGAAGTCTCCAACACGACTATAGATAGATGAGCAGCGTGGGATCGCGCCGCTCCTAAATATGGGTCAGCTGCAGTGACACTGAGACGTCTCACCCCTTATCAATATCAACACTTGAGAAGCATAAATGATTCAAAGAAAGCATGGGTGTGTCCGCCGAAAAGCGTGCCAAATTATCCCAGTGAGAATGCACGTCGGCGACAAAAACCCTGCGCAGCATATCTGGCCGAGCATGACACGTGGTGTTTGCTTTCGAGCCACTCACTGTAGCTATTCGGCTCGGTCAATATTTGTGGGAGGCTATGGTAACAGAAGGCTCCCATGTCCACATAAACACACCGCTCCGCTAAAACACTCGGCACACACACACACACACACACACACACACACACACACACACACACACACACACACACACACACACACACACACCACACACACACACAAAACAACACTGCCCAGAAAGTCCCACTCCTGCTCGAAGGAGGTCGGGACAGACAAAGGGCCATGGATCACCGACGGCAGAGAGACGCTTGTGTCTTCTTTTTCTATTTTTTTCCTCTTGCATTTTTTCTCTCTCTCGTTCTGTGAAAACACGGAGGGCCGGTCCCCATTGTTTACACAGCTGGCTCTGTGGAAAGGGATTGCTTAATATGAAATATGAAGAGAGAGGAGAGGTGAGAGGGAAAGACTGTGTGTGCGTGTGTGTACGTGTGTGTGTGTGGGGGCGGTGGGGGGGTCAAAGAGATAACAAGCCATCTCAGAGAGCGTGGGCGTGAATGCGTATCATTTGTTCATTTGTTTTTCAAAATAAAAGCAGAGCTCAAACTACAAAATAATGACTCGTTTTTTTCGATTTCGGATTTTGTGCACAACTGAAAAAGAAAAAGGAATTTCTCTGGACAACAGCCGGTGGTGTCAGAGGTCACTTGACCGTTTAGTGTACTTTTGCAGTTTTTTGTTTGTTTTTTAAGATGAGAAATTTGTTTGTATTCAAAGGATTGGATCACACAACTTGGGGGATAGCATATCCAAAGGCAATGGACTGTATTATCTTTATTCTTTTTCCATTCATGCACAAAATCAGAAATCATTCTTGTCTGTTTTTTTTCATTTTGATTCTAGAGGCAAATATTGAATAAACAAGTCATTATTTTGCTTGTTGATTTTTGGTTTTGTTTTGAAAAACTAATACACGAATGATGTGCGGATTGGTATGACATGAGAAATAAGCAAACACCAGCGAGGAAGAAAGAAATAACAGGGGCACTGTGGAGTATGGAGGAGTGGGGGGCATGCACAAGGTGTACAAGGGGCGCAAGTAATCGAGAGCATACGAGGAGCGGAAAGCCTTAAGTATTCCTTGTGGTGAGTCATGCCTCCTGCGGTCTGGGGTCTGCAGCGCATGTTATTCTTTCCCAGTGATCACACACACACTGCTTTCACTCGCCCGCCCCCCCCGCCTCGTCGGGCCTGCAGTACCGTCCTGACAATTACTCGTTTCCTTGCCTCAATTCCTCAGCGCTTTTACCTCTGTCCATCAAAGACTGACGAAGGCAAAAAACACAAAATTGTTCTGTAATGACTCTCTGTTTTTGTTTTTTTCCCCCACAGTTACAATTCCATCAGAGAGGAACGGAGTAGGTGATAAGGATAAAAGATTTTCTTTAAAAGCTGTATGTTCAGCGGTTTAAGCCGTATGTATTGTTAATACTCTGGAGTTTGCAAAAATGCAAATATTACATGTGATTAAAAAAAACATTACAGGACATGTGAATACAATGGTGCAAAAAAAACAAATAAAAAAACAAATGACAAAGAAAACAAAAAACGTGTGCTCTCAACTGTCGAGCTGCTATTTACATGCATGTCTTGTCGAGAATCCATTAAAAGGAACTGAAGAAATTTAAGTGTCTGACAGAATTGTCATTTTATTCCATTGAGCATCAGCAAATGGATCGCAGTTGAAAAACATGCTTGTGACATTAAAGTGACCAGCAAATGAACCCTTGCAACCACTTAAATTGTGGGTTTGACGTAAAACGCTAAAATCCATCGAGTTACTTTGGGGATATTCAATTTCCAAAGAATGGGGGAGAGAGAGAGCCTCTAAATTCAAACTAGGAGCAGCCGAATAAAACACAAACAAAAAATAGAATATTCAGTAAATTCTCTCATCAGTGCTTACAGTTGATGATTTTTGTGTTTCAATACCTGATGCTAGTGCTTATGAAGGGATGAGACTAATAATTAGTCTCACAACTGATTCATTCGTCACTAACTTTTTTCACTGATCATTTGGTCTCTGACATACATATACAGTATGTTGACCTACACTGTGTCAGTGTGCACTGTGTGTGCAGGAGTGGGACTGGGAGTGGGGTGGTTCTCCCCACCCAGTTCCAGTTAGCAGAGAGAGGCCCCGGCGCAAATGAAGTCCATATTTTCTAAAAAAGCGAGACTCCAACAGGTTCAACACCCACCACCCGCTGACACACGCACACACACATCACAAAGAATGTCGATAGTCAAAACACTCGGGCTGTCATATTCCATGTGCGTAAACACAAGTCGTGCGCACGCAGGCACCCGCACCTTCGCCGAGACTTTTACATCACTTTGTATTCTCAGAAGGGAACCGAACGCAGCTGGCTCAAGAGGATGTTTCAGTTTTCCTTCTTCAAAAACAGACAATGCAGTGTGTGTGTGTGTGTGTGTGCGCGCAATCGTGAGCTCGGTGTGTCCGCCTATAGGGTTGTGTCACCTTCGTGTACCTATCCAGGATGTCAAGCTAACATTGTTATGCGAAACACTTCAGCGCATTTCGACACAGAAGATCCAGTGACACGAGGGGTGAATGACGCACTCGAAGGCCGGGCCCCCTTCCTGTTTATACCGCCACTCGCCCGCCAGAGGATCAAACAAGATGGGGAGGGAGTGTGTGTGTGTATGTGTGCCCTCTTGCAAAAAGGGACTGTCTGCAATTCTTGAGGGGAGTCCCGCAGACAATACTGGTGTGTTTGAAACATACACAAACAAAGTGTGCTGACAATAAAGGAAAGATGTTATCGTCACAAATCGTAGGCTGAAAACAACTCGCTTCATGGCTATTAGCCGACGTGTAAGTGTTTATGACTGGACGTGTCAGCGGAGAAGGTGTGTGTTTGCTGAACCTGTAGGCACTGCAGCCGCTGCTATGAAAGTGTGAATGTGTGTATGTGTGTGAATGTGTGTGTGTGGAGTCAAAATGACACTCTCGCCTCACCAGCCAAAATGTCACTACATTTCCAGAGGGCTTGTTACAGTCTTGTTTACATAAGTCTAAATGAAATTAATTGAATGATCTACAGTGGTGTGTTTATACCTGTGTGTGTATTTGCATATTAACAAGGCCTCTTTTGTTCTTCACACTGCCTGTGACACTGTAAGGGGGGGTGGGAGGGGAGGACTGCTGCAGGTGGCAGATCAGAGATAACTGGAACTGCGCTGCACACAAACAGAGCCTCTGCTAAGGACGAACTTATGTGGTTGATTTATTCAAGTGTGACCTTCAAAACATTGCTGTAACACAAAACCGAGCGCACCTTAATACGTCTTTTCAGGTTAAATTGCTGTGATCACTACCTCTTCCTCTGTTCTGCAGTAACAGTATTATTTGGTATAAACCTGTCACAGACCAAAACAAACGCTGCTTTGTGAAGTTAATTGCCGACACTTTGCATGATTTCACAATGCTAGAGTACAAAAGGACTGCACAATACAGACTATATGAATATGGGGGGATGTCTGTTGGAGGTTTAATTTACATTTATCATTATGTCACTTATGCAAATAACAGCCCCATTTTAGTCAGTCTTGCAGCAATGGTTGCAAAACACTGCTAACTGTTTTACATGCACTCGTCAATCAGATTTTCTTAAATGCATGTCAACAATTTACCCCGTCTAAATAAGCCAGAAGAACTCGAAATGAAGGCAGACTTTAGACCCCCACATAATCTGTGTCGGTGCTAGTGGCGGTGCTAACTAAGGCTAACCACAAAGGTAACTCAGCCACCAAGCCTCTCGTTTTCCCAAATAGCGCCGCTGAAAGAACTTGGATCCAACACATATTCTGGTCTGGTAGCAGTAGATTCAGAGACGGTTTATCCAAGAGCTGTCAGCTGTCAGTAGACAGAATCCACACACATGGATCCATTCATCCACTTGCTCAGTTTTTAATGACTGTTTGTTTACCCGCACTTTGACCGAGCAAATCTATTTCAAACCAGCCTCAGATGTACTTTGTGTTTAGTGATAATTAGGGCATGCTATAGGTTGACCAGTCGCACATTTGTTTTACAAAGAAGACAGTTTGATTGAAGTTTTTAATTAGAGATGATTGATTATAATCAAAGATGACACGTAGATCATTTAATACGGATCATGGTGAAAGATCTTCTACAGCAGAATTGATGAAAACTGAGGGGGAAAAAAAGGTACTACACCAAATTGTCAAAGTCCCACGCCCACAAGCCCTTGTGTTAGTGTACTCGTCAATTGTCGTTTTTTAAATAAAGGATTGAAGCAAATGTTTGCGTAGTATGAAGTACTTTTGACTTTGGATGAAAACAGCACAAGCATGTGATTATGACACCATTAAGTTCCTCCGGGCGCGCTTGCAACATCAGCTGCATCTGTGCAGAGTAGGAGTCTCCCACATCATCCTCCATATCCTGAATTACAAGCCTGCCTCCCCTCTGCTGATGCGTCAGACTGTTCCCTGGCGAGTGTAAAATTCTCTTTCACACACGTACGAGCGAGACGGTGCTGCACTGCCGGTCTGTCCACCAAACACCCACGTTTTTAGTTTTTTCTAGAACGATCCAATTAAATCCCTCCTGCCTGCACCTCCTTTTTTGGTCTGTAAGTCTTTGTATTTGGACTGTTGTGTATGTGTAGTTCCCTCTCTCTTCCTGGATTCAAGAAAGATTTTGCGCACCTGTGCTTAATGACCACTGGGCAGAGCAGACCTGAGGACAATCAGCCATTAACACGTTGCAGCCACAACATCATAGCTGTGCGCCACTTATATGACTGCTGTGTTGCTTAGTTTCAACCTTGGGTGTTTCTCTTATTTAGTTCTTGTGCTCTTTGATTTGTGAGTCGCCTGTTTTCTTGAATTATGTACTTTAACAAAGATGAAGTCTACCTTCCTTTTCGCACCCACACAAAAAAATCCCTGGCTACATTGGTGGAAGATGATATATGGGCACCATTGACAAAAAATGCTACCTGCCTTCACACTGTAAGCACTCCTCTATAGAAAAACATTCCTCTTTGATTGAAAGTTGTTATGTTTCAACTCTGGAGGATGCTCTCTGTCACTTAAAGGAATAGTCCCGATTTTGTCACGTCAGTGTTGTTCATCAGCAGTGAGTTTTCCCCCACTGCTTCCCGTGAGCAGAGTTACGGCCTGCTTTGGTGTTGCAGTAAGTAGTTCCGTCTAGTTGCTGGGGTCACACGGATAAAGCGTATTGCTCCAAAAAACAACATGCGTTTGAAAGAGGAATCCATTTGCATCACAAATTCTTAGTCGCAGTGATGTCCCTCCACCTCCTTTCTCCTTCAGCTGTTGGAAAGGTGCGCACAGCGATACGAACGGAGGGAAAATAGTGTTGGAAGATTGCGAGGTTGGACTTTTTTATGCCCAAGAATTGGTTTAGCAACTAGACGGAACTACTTTCTGCAACACCGAAACCGTGCCGGAACTCCGCTCACGGGATGCAGTGGGGGAAAAGTCCCACTGATGAACGACACTGATGGTGAGGATCTCATACGACTTCATTTAAAAAAATCTAAAGTATCCCTTTAAAGTGAACGCTGGACGATACTGCATGTTACGTGGTTGAACTACCCTTTCAGAGAGCAGTGAGTCACCACTCAAACTCTTTCTTCTTTGATAGGAATTCGATCCGTTACATTTCAACTGCGGAGAACGCTCTCAAATGACCAATAAAGAACGACAACATACTATGCTAGAGTTTGTGTAAAATATCATACAGTAAAATAAAGATCAGTAAAAATACCCTTGAAGAGAGCAGTGAGTCAGCACACCATGTGATCGGCCTCCAGTGGGATCACCAGCCAGCCACCAGTGAGGGCACATGACGACGGCACCCAGCTCAGCTGCCCATTGTGGTACCATCTGAATCTTAATTCCCCTGAGAAAACTGCTCTTCACACTGCATGACGACCCCCCACCCCCCGCGGAGGAGAGATGCTCATTGCCACAGCTCAACAGTGATGCCATCAAGCATACACAGCACACACACAGGCCAACACGGGCAGTATGTGGGGCACAGTGAGATCACTCTGAGCGCTGCCTGTCGCTGTGTATGTGACTATCCATGTGAATCTGTGTTTATATGAAACTGTGGTGTGGAGGTGGAGGGGTTGGATGGGGGAGGGAGGTTTGTAGGTCAAATGAGTATGACTTGGTGATGGTCAACACTCGATGACCTCTGTAGGATCAAAGACGCAAAATAGCATACATCACGCAGATCCGCCAGATTGAGCCGGCCCGATGATGCCGAAAGGTCGAAGCCGAAGCGCCGAGATTATGAACAGACATTAGCTGCGTAGTTAGTCTGTTAGCCAGAGATATACACAACATGTTGAGGGGCTGACAGCTGGAAGCATGCGAAATGTCATGGGGGGAACAACAGCTGGATTAAGCTTACAAGCATGTACATCCTGCTTAAAGACCGGGTTGACGACAAGGATGACCTCATAGCGTTGATGCTGCATGTATGTGCACTACTTCTAATTAAGCGAGCATGACAAAGAGATTCAGAGTCAACACGGTGGGGAGGGAGGAAAAGAAAGTCCATCCCCAGAGAATCAAAAAAGCAAAAGACACATCCTCTTGACATGCCTCTACTCTCCACATTTGCTCCCTCTCACATACACTCAAGAAGGAAATATCAAGCACATCCCTCCCTGTCCTCCCTCGCCTACTCTCCAGGAGTCATAAAACTCACATTTAAAAATGCATGGGCTCCATAAGCTGCCAGGCCGATCTATTAACCGTGTTATAGTGTAGCCAGCTATAGCTGCTGACTGCAGCCAGGGAACGCTGCTTTCCATTAGGAGAGGGGGGCAGAGAGGAGGAGGAGTGAAGGATGAGGAATGAGGGGGAAAAGACAGAATTTGATCATTTTTCTTACTCCTGTGGCGATGCAATTGGATGCCTGGATGTTTGGGCATGTGGAATGGGAAGGGTTGGTG
>CAESWR010000103.1:147414-159437 GCA_903171835.1 Mullus surmuletus | reverse complement strand
GTGCACATTACAAGGTGGGCGATAACGGAGTAAATAACTTGCAGTCTAAAGAGAGAAAAGGCTTAAACGTCCGGTGACAAGGAATGCGGGCGGACAGGCACAGCTGAGCCTTTGGTTTTGCTTCCAGGGAAAGCGGCGCATGAATTATTAACTGGTCTGCTCCGTCTAATAAAGTGAGGACGGGCCGCTCAGCTGCACGGTCGTCATCGCGGACAAGTGTGTTTGTTTGGATTGCTGCGCTTTGGGCCATTCAACGGACGACACTTCGCTATAAGCTACGACAAAAACATTGCCGCAGGAAACAGCTGTCCTCCCCGGGAATGCATGCCGTGTTTCGGATTCGTTGAACGCCTTTGTCTGTCCTCCGTTCGATGCGTCGCCCAGTGAGATCAGGCTGGCATTTAATGGAAATATGAGGCACATTAAAAAAAAGATAATAATAATAGAGCCACGCTAAAGTATCCCATTTTCTACCCATTATCGAGGGGATCGTTGTGATCCGGCGTACACATTGGATAGACATCACCACTGCTGAACTACAAAAAAAAACGCCCTGCAGAAATAAAACCCCTTCTATTTTATTTTAAGAGAAACACACCCACCTCAGTCCCAGTTCACAGAGACTCCCAATCACCCTGCCTATTGCCAACTGTCCCTAGAGCATTTTCTCATCAGCCTTAAAAAAAAATCAGAAACAGGGAAAAAAAACTGTGTCAAACATTCAGGGATTTGAACGACAGGAGACGTTGCGCGTTATCAGGGACAAGACTGCCACCATTATGCGCCAACGTATCTGACTAGTAGTGGGCAGCTAAACCAGAGGGAGGAGCTTAAAGCGGCGATCCTGTGGTTGGACGGAGAGCGGAGGAGATGGAGAACAGGTTTGTGCATTTGATTGCT
Organism: Mullus surmuletus; assembly: GCA_903171835.1. Classification (NCBI taxonomy): domain Eukaryota; kingdom Metazoa; phylum Chordata; class Actinopteri; order Syngnathiformes; family Mullidae; genus Mullus; species Mullus surmuletus. The sequence goes on along the minus strand of CAESWR010000103.1, from coordinate 158,537 downwards.
ACTACTTGGCTGCTCTTCGCCTGCCTTCTATTCCGGCTGTCCGCATGTCACCGCTAATCCCTTGCAGACCCAAAGGAAGACTGGGGGTTGGGGGGGGGATCATCCAGCGGGTGAGCCTGGTAAGATAGGCAGCTGGTGGGTACATATTGTCTGGGCCAGAGGCAAGAGAGAAAGAGAGCGACTGCACCAGCCCCGGCAGAAGAGTTCCGTCCTTGCCCCGGGTGTGTGAAATTTCACAGGGCGCCGGTGGTATTGCTGTTGGACGGTGACCTTGCTGACCGGCTCAACTCTCTTGCCTCCGACCAACACTTGAATCCCTGCTTACTTTGGCCTGTTTGCTGGGAGTTGGGTGGTGGCACTGTTGACGCAGTTTAGTTGAGGGAGTGAAGGGACCTTCCCATCAGAGTGTGAAAGCTCCTGATGAGTGAAACACACAAAACTGAAAAAGTTCAATTTCCTGATTGAGCAATTTTCTAGTAATTTACGCCGAATATGTTCTGAATACGCTTTGGAAAGTCAACTAAGCAAACTTTTTAAAGCACTACTTCCAGCCATCACAACTTCCTGTGCTCTTATTTTACATTATTGGCATGTTGTTGCTATTTAATTAAACAAGCAACTGCAAAAGCAATCATGAGATTAATTGATCATGAAAACGATAGTTGGTACCGGGCCTCCGGGCCACGACAGCACAGCAATTAACCATGGCTACAGGAGTGAGATGTAAATATTAGCTAGCCCCGGGCTGTGCTGCAAGACTTTTAATGTGCGCACTTTGATTATGAGACATCGTTTATGTGAGAGATATACCGCGTGAGCCGATGCACATTTTTGTCACTCCACGTGATACATGGATACCCAAGTATCCATCAAGTGCTAAGGGCTCCTTGTATTGGACTATATATCACAATACACAATAGCCTCAGAATAATAATGTCCTTGGGCATGTGTGTGTGTGTTAACTGACACAGAGTGGAAACTTTCAGTCGGTTAGAAACATAATATAAGTTAACACCACAGTTATTAGCTCCTGTACCTGTGATGACTCATTTGTTTCAGCAGAATGTAAAGCTGACGCGAGTAGACACTGTGTACTTTCCTGCTGTGTCCACATAAGCATTCATTTTTACAGACTTCACACTTGACGGTAAAGCCCTTAATGCACTCACAGCTGATACACACTTATCATTCAATAAGCCAATTTTCTCCAGTGGTGCGGCGGTCGACAGGCAAGTAGCAACGCTCTCGATTTCACATTACAATCAGTAAACAAGGACCTCCTCCCACTGCGAAGGATTAAATCATTCTGTGTTGGACACCTCCCACTTTCTTCGTGTTCTGTTTCCATACATTTTTTTGTGTGAGAGGGTCTCTATATCAGCGTATATAACAATTCGACTTCTCCTTCCATTAATATCCTCTCTCTCTCTATCCCTCTCTCTCGTTCTCTGTCTTTCCTTAGGGGTTCCCAGTGGCTGTCCGGAGCACATGTGTTTCGGGTTTACCTCGAGCCGAGCTCTATCTAAGCACGGGCTGAGAGCAGACTGCAGGCTTTGTCTGCGGCACCATTAATCAACTGTCCTTTAACAAAAACAGAAAACCAGATGAGAGACAAAGGGAAGAGACGTGGGGGGTGGGCCCTTATTTAGGTGCAAGGGGGGGGAAAAAAAATAGAAGGAAGAGAGGAGAGACGAGGGGGGGGGAGGGGGGGGCGCTTGACCCAGATCCAGGCCTTTAATAAATCAAGCAGCAACAATAACAAGCAAAGTTTTCATGTGGCTTGACTGATTAATCAGGCTTTTTTTTTTGACATGGGAAGCGAGGGAGTCTTTTCTTCTTTTTCTGTCTCGTCTCCCGTGGGAGACTGCAGAGTGGTTGAGCCAGTCTTTTTTATGTTGGGCGTTTAGGTCGTTACGCTGCAAGGTTTTGCAGCGATGGAGTCCTGCGTGTCGTTCGTGGTTTAATGAGGCCTTCGCTCCATATTGCAGTAGGACGATCATTCCGTGAAGGTCTCTGGCCGTGTTAACAGCTAACTGGAAAAATATCAAGATGCACATTCCTGCACACACACAGGTGAGCGAAGACGTATGATCTGGGCCAGCACAGGTTTCTTCCCTTAAATATAAACAACCTCTGTTTTACACAGACACACACACACTCTATAACACACACTATACACATGGCGAGCTACAGGATGCGAAGCAGCCCTCCGAGACTCTTTGCAAGGTGCCGATCGATGGGTATTGAGTGCAGACAAGGAGGCCTCGGGATCGATAGGGGGCCATTACAGAGATGTGCCTACTGGGACCTAGGAGAGGAGGTGTGTGTCTGTGTGTGTGTGCGTCTGTGTGTATGGGGTGGAGATACAGCTGAGGCCCCTTGTCCCCTTCACCTCATTGGCGGGAGGGTTTTTTTTCTGCCACGTGAGGGATGAACACACGCAACAGGAGCAAGGGGCGGAGTTTGTGCAAAAGAGGTGGAAAAACCGAGTTAAGGAGACTGTCACGCGCACTTTCACGTTCATGCACACGCCGGCTAATGGTGTCCCAGAAGACCCACTGATCACATGAGGGGCAAGCATCCCTGTCTCATCTCAGCTGCACAGGTAAAGGCATCCTCATCTGCCACCTTCCCCTGGGAGAGGTTGCTGTCGGTCTCTCAAACTCACTTCTGTCACCACCCTTGCCCTGACATGCCACACGTATGCCTCCCTACCTCTCTCTCTCTCTCTCTCTCTCTCTCTCTCCTTGCCACCATCCTGTGCACTGCAGTGTCACCAGAGCTGCCTGTGCCATGCTCTGTCAGTGGAACAGCTTGATCCTAAGACTTTCTGTCACCACTCCCCGCACCCTGTTTCATCCTTCGCTCCTCCTTCCACGACTTTGCTGTGCACAGAAAGCACTGACTGTCCTCTGCTCTCTCTCTCCCTCTTCTTCACATTAACACACACGGTTGGCAAAAAAAACATTGTAGGGTTGCACAAAATGTCTCACTCTGACACAACCCTCTGCCACCACTTCCTGTTTTACATGATCTTGAGGCATCTGCAATAATTTTGCATTAAGTTGTCCTTACACCTCGACGCAATTTACTTTTGATTGACTGACAGGGGGCACTGCTGATCCCCCGCTGATAACCATGTCATGTACGCAGGAAGTTAAGTGCATGTTAATTATCTAAATCTATGTGAAAAGCGTGTAAACATGTAGTATGAGTGTGTAATAATTGTGCCATACACAAATGAAATCACACATGTATGAGCCAATCAAGTGGGGAACTGAAACCAGTGAGGAACCATTACCGCTCCAGGAAAACTATGACACAAAAAAGACTCACTATGCAACAAATGTAATCCTTCTTGTAGGAATTGGAGGGGGGAAGAAGGGTCTTCACCCACCGGCTCGCTATTGCCCTCTTTTCCGTGGCCAGACTCCACTAGAGTGGTTGCAAACAGCACGTTTAGATGATGTTGTGGAAACGTAGGACTATTAAAAGTCAAGCAAATGCCTTTAACAGTGCTTACGAAATTACGTTGAGGTGCCATGTTGGCTCCTGCAAGAGCTGTCCAAAAAAATCCTCTGTGGCTGATCAAAAAGAATGTACACACTCGCACACACACACATACACATACAGTTTCTGGGCTCAGCTAGCAGTCCCCAGTGGTTTGGAAGGCCGTAGCAGGCTATAACAACTATAGCCTGGCCGGGCCTGCTCGTAGTGGGCCCTCTGTTTCAGCAATCTGGGTTCTCTTTGCCTTTGGACATGTACCAAGTCAGGCTGCACAATGCAGCACTGTGTTTGCAGAGTACAGAGAAAAGGGGAGAAGGAGAAAGAAAAGAAAAAAAGAGCAAACTGCAGTGCAAAGTTTCAGTTGTGTACACTGTTCTAAAATCAAGCACGTGCGCGCGGGCACATGCTGCATGTTTGAGAGTATTTTGGTTGCGGCGGTGCATGTCTGTGTGAGCAAGTGCATACCTGTGTCTATTATGGCTATCGGGAAAACCACACCCGCTCTTTTCTCAACCTCCAATCTCTGTCATTGGGCTGAATCTTTCAGCTACATAAGCACAAATGACCATTTTTGGGACTGTGGACGGGGGGGGTTTAACGTCCCCTCTGCAATGTTTCAGCGGCATAGGAAGCCTGACATTGGTGAGTGAAAACAAATCACCATCAGCTTTAAGCAATAGTAGAGATAAATAAAGCAAACAGTGTTGCGCAAGCCAGTGCACTTTTAAGTACAGGAGGTAAATGTCCCTTTAAGATCCATTTCCCACAGGTTGCTGGTGCTGAGCTAAGCGGGCTCGCTCAAGCCGGGCCGGGCCGTGCTGTGCATGTATGGTAACGGCGGGGGGAACTGCGCCGCCCAGCCTGCCAGCCCACCACAGGGAATTTGTTTATGTTTCCTTGCTGCCAAGTTCCTGTCAGGAGGCGCCCCAAAGAGGAACTGCAGACTACTCGGTGCTGTTAGCTACACCCTCTTTCCTAGAGTGGCCGGGGTTTTCTGCATACAGTATCGGGTGGTGCTTTGTAGCGGCGCTCAAATTCAAGGAGGTCTCGTCATCAATTTCAGTAATCACGCTTGCGCACACACACACGCCACGCTTAAAGCATTCACTCGCTCGTTCCAAACCCCATGCTTTGAGAGGAGCACCAAACTTCACAAAACAAGTTATAAAAGAGGGGGTAATTTATGACCGCAAACGGATTAACACCAACTTACACAAAACACAGCGCACCAAAAAGGCATTAAAGCATAGTTTCATTAGAGCAACACTTTACGAGTGGCACTTTGTTATGTTGCGGATTATGGGTATTGTAAAAACTGAGCGCCGCCACATAAAAAACACAGTGAACATGATTGGTAAACTCGTGGCCATTAACTTGTGGGGAGAAATGCTATATCTAAATTACCTTCCCGTAGAGAAAAGAGCAAAGCTACTGACTCCGCATAAAAAAAACAGAAAACAAAAAGTAGTAAAAAAAAAAAAGTAGTAAAAAGTAGCTAAATAAATAAGAAAAAAAAACGTATTTAAAAATAAAGTAGAATCCTGATGAAAATGTGATCCACCTGTGCCAGCAAAATAATATGCTCATCAATACAACGCCTCAATGTAATGCCTCGCGTCATCCACAATATATCCAGCTACTCTGTCAGGCAAGGTCGGCAAGTGTATTAGTCTCTCTCTCAATTGCTTTGGCCACCCACAAGGCTGCCTGCATCGTACGGAGAGGGCCATTCACTCGCACTTATTTCAAGGACATGAGCCACTCGGCCGCTCGCAGATAGAGAGATGTGCATGTGAGCAGAGGAAGGAGAGGTCAGATGTGGGCTCGCAAAGGGGCGTGAGACCAACGGTGGCAGGGTGGGAGGAAGCGTTTAAAACAAGACAGGGGGAAAAAAAAGGGGGAAATCCAAAGATGGAAGTGTGGAATGGAATAGAAGACGCTGGATGGGGTTGACGGGACCAAGGTAAAAGCACAAACAGGAAATCATTTATTTCAGCTGGCCGCCACGTGCCGGCACATGTCACACCACTTTTGACAGCGAAACAACAAACTCCCACAATGGAAGTCAAGCAAGTGACGCCGAAACCTTATCTTGAATGAGATCTGCAGGGCCTCATTAGACTTCTTTCATTTCTGCTGTTGGGTGCAGGAGACACACGCGGCTAAAAAACTCTCCACAAAAAAAAACAAAAAAAACAATTGAAGAACAGTGCTCACACGCAACCCACTTCTTCAATTCTGTCGCTCAGGAGGAAGTAAGATGACACGCAATATCTTGATATTCAAACGGGTTACAATGAATTAGATCAACTGCACAATATAAACTAAATTGGAAATAATGGACTAAATTGGCTGATGTGAATGTGAAAGCTATACAAACGTACAAGTTAACTTCATAACGACGAAGGCAACTAAAAAGGAGAAGGAATGTGAATTAAAGAAAAACAAAAAGGTCACGTCTGGCTGTACAACAAAGGTGTCAGGTGCAGTTTATCCAACTCTGTCCAGCTCTGGAGTTGAATAAGAAGCATCATTATACAACTGTCCGTAAACAACAACACCTCCCAAAGTTATGCTGCATGGAAAGAAGGTAGAGGGGGGGAAAAAAATGTGACAGCAAGAAGAAAAAAAAAAGAAAAGAAAAAAAAACACACTCCCATTCGAGACAGAGGGAGAGGCGGCATGCTCGCTCGGCAGCCACCATGACCTACCGCACACAGAGTGTGAATCATTAAAGGCATGTGTTCCACATCAACTGCTGGGGCCGCTTCCCAACCCACTTATGAGACTGGATCTAAATTATGACGGGAATGGGGGGGGGGTTAAATATCGCTTTATGTGGAGATAAAAACCTCAAACCTGCTAACTCAGTGACGGAGTGTAAGAGAGATGTACCGTCCGCCAGTTCGCAAAAATTAGGCTGCAATGAATAAACAAAGCAGCTAATAAAATTATAACTGTATTTGTAAAAAATTCCACAATGAACAGAAGAAGTGGATAAGATTTTACATGGTAATCTGGCTGCTGCTCGCACCAGTTTCTAAACTCACAAAGTAGAATCACTTTTCCCTAGAAAGCAAATCAAAGAGTTTTGGAGAGACAAGAGGCGACAAGGAGAGAGAAAGAGAGCAAGAGAGAGAGGGAACTGGAGACCAGAGCGCCAAAGCTTCGGCTCCTCCATCAGGCCGCCAACGTGCCAAAACCGGTTGGTAGCAGAGATGTATCCCTGCCAGACCACTTGTCATCCCCACTTACGACACATGGATGTCTTTTGTGGGTGTGAATTTGTATCTGTGCCCAAAAACACATACCCTCTCTGGTGTGGGCATCCACTGAAGGAGGCAATTTGTCGAGGGAGTCTGCGTTCGGCGTGCTGGTTAACATCTCAGTACATATGCTATTTTATTTGCTTTTTCGTTTGCTCGGAGGCTGTCAGCGCAAGAAAGTGTTTGTCTGGGGGGTGTGGGGAATCACCTTTCGCCTGCAGCCATGGGGAGATGAAAAAAGGACACGACAGGAGGGTACGGCACAAGATGTGAAGAGAAACTACAACAACAACAACGAAAAACTTGACAAGGGAACGAGGTCTAAACGGAACAGGACGGGACAGGTTAGGTAGCTTTGGTCCGGGGGAATTTAGCATGATGATTGGCTAAAGGGGACTGTACCCCTGTCAGTCACTCCTCTGGCAAAATGTGATGGGATGAAGTTGAGGGGAAAGCCAGAGTAAAAAAAGGCAGGGAGGGAAAAGGCGAAACAGGTCAGATAGTCCAATACATGTGCAATAGCCTGAGTTTTAAATGACAAGTGACTGTTTTTGTTGGGCTTTGTCTCTTTGACATGACGCACCAACCTCCCCACTGCCGATTTCGACTCTGACACAACAGATTAGACTTGATCCAACCACTGGCGGCACACAAGATATGCGCAAGCTAGGCCTCGAGAAAATGCAGGGTGTAGGTGTGTATGAAAATGATCCAACCAGGTTTGAAAAATCTTGAGCAGGAAGGCGCGGAGGGAGGGAGGAAGCAAATTTAGAAAGGGTGTTAGTGCCACATTCGGCGCCACAAAAACCCAACATGGCGATCACATGATGAGAAACAATGCCATTTCACAAACAGCGAGTTGTTGTTCAGTGTCCACATAAACAAGAGGCCGGGGGAAGTCCAATTATCCAGAGTTTGACAGGAGCGACATATTCGGGCTTACCCCAAAAAACGTCAATCTGTCCTTGGGCGAGGAAATCTCCCCTCAAATCGATTTTGGCTCCGCAGCTCTGAGGAGAGAGGAAGAAAGAGAGAGAGATATTTGAAACCGGGAGCTTTGTGGTCCTTATCCACGTGCTGCAGACTCAGTGACTCCCTAGCCTCCCTGGCACAGAACTGCTTCGCTACATGAAAAAACTCTTACACTCTTTTTCCTTCCTTCGCTCGTACTCCCTGTAATCACCCCGCCCTTCCCCAATAGATTGGACTCTCGCTCACTCGCTACATTTGTGCCCCAGACATCATGTGAAAAGTGGAGTAAAACAGTGCTTTTGTGGTGTGTGAATTACCTAGGGCCTAGGCAGGCACAGTAGTGCTTATGGCCACAACTCAATTACAGCAATGTGAATCAGGTGGCGGCCTAGAAATCCCCTCAGCCTGATGCACAAATAAGAGCACAGAGGCGCCTTCATTGCTAAGACGGAGACAAATCTAAAGTGGTGTGTCATCTCTTCATAGAGAGAAAGCCAGGCCGATGCAGTACAGATGAATGGCTGCTGCAGGCATAAATCTAGCTATGCCTGTTTGGAGCAAGTGTGCCAACAATGCCATTTTGTTCACTTTGTTTAGGCGTGTTGCTAAAATACCAAAAGTGATTACCCATATGTCTGGTCGCCGATAAACGGCATCTTTGTGCAGGTGGGGGGAGTGTGGAAGATGTTCAACAAGATTGTTTTCGAACAAACGCGGTGAAAAATTACAGGACAGCGGTTTGTATGAGTTAAAAGATACTTTGTCGGATTTCATGGATTCTACAGAAAATGCGAAAATGTGTCATCATGGTCTATAGTATTTGAATAGAAAATTGTTTGGTGTCAAAAGCACTCAAAGGCGTTTTAGGCTTTTAGGAGTTTACACTGTCCTTCTTGTCAAGGAGAAGAACGAGAGCGTCTTCTTATTGCACATTTCCGCCAGCTCCCATAAAATGCGAGACTGCAGACCCCAGCCAAGGTTTTCAAGCATGTTCAAGAAAAACCAATGACATTCAAAACTGCGGGCCATTAGGGTTTACTTCTCTTTGCTCAACACTTGTCACAGAATTAAGTATCGATGCGAACAGCACAACAAAGTTATGTCAGAGCAGAGTGCTGCTGACAACCGTGGTAGTGTTTGTGCTTGGCCCGGGGGGGGGTTCACGATAGCGCTACATATAGGAAATCCCCTCCCTCCAGGCCAAAATGACCTTGGTGCCATTTTACAAGCAGCAAATGAATTTCACACTAATTTGCCATCACAAGCTACTGAGGACATTGAACAGCGGCGATATAAATATCTTTTTTTTTTTTTATAAAAATAAAGCATCATCTTTTTTTTCCTGCATACCACACTGTTCCAGACGGTCACTGCAAAAACTCTCAATCAGGTGTTAATGAGGACTCACATTAAGTGATTCTCTCAGATTCATTCAACATGCATTGTGGTTTCACTAGGAGACAACATGGTTTGCCTGAGTTGATTTTGTTTTTCAAACAGTATTGGAATTGCGTTAACCTGTCAATGGAAACAAACGAGTTGCACGCAGTTGTTTTGGCACACAAGGCAAACAGCCATTCTCACTCATATTCACACCTCCGGGCAAATTAGAGTCTCTAGTTAACCCAACTAACCTAACCTTTGGTCTGCCAGAGGAAACCGGAGCACCTGGAGGAAATGGCATCGTGTAAACTGGAATGACCCCTGTTTGCCGCCAGGGTTCAAACCCACAACCTTCTTTACTGTGATGTGACGGTGGTAAGCAGTGCTGCTTCTGTGGAATGAGTCGCAACCCGAGACGGCACGACTGCTTTGAGTCAACACCACTTTGATGGACGTATAATTTTATTAGATGTACAGACGAGTGTTGCTGGGCTCTTTATTTCAGTGTGTCCTTGTTGAACCGCTGCATGGTTTTCCACAGAGAGGGCAGCGATGGTTTTTGGGGTTAAACGCAGCCTAATCGCTGTTGCAGCTTTGTATTCATTCATGATATAAAATGGAGGTAAAAGCAAAATAAGTGAATGCCCTGTATTTGGCTACACCTGCCAAGAATGGGGAATCGAGCACCATTTGATAATGCAAATGTCAGACGTGGGTTGTAGCTCTTCATCAAATCATTACTTACCCGTACTTTTCAGTGAAAGCACGGGTTTATCCATTGCTCAAGTTAATCTATTGCATTTAGCTGACCGACCTATTACATGTAATGGTAATAAGATGAGGTTTGTTACGCCACCTTAGAACACTTTAACGTATCCCTCTGGTATCCATTTACAGCATAACAATCGCCCAATCCGCCAGCCTGAGCCCCTCTCATGATCCAAGCTTTTGCCTTGCTCTGTTTTCTTGCTCCTGCGTTTTTACTGGTTCGTTTCACCAAGAAAATAAGAGAAAGAGGAGACGAGGGGTGATACAGGGTTAGGATTCGATGTGTGCGCACATGTACTAGAGTGTGCACCAGGACGCATGTGCTGGCCTGGGAGCCTGTACACTGATTGGAGTGGACAGGAGTAGCCTTGGGTAATCACGTCTTTATCCTTGCTGATGGGTGAAAACAACTCGCCACAGACACTCACCTTTAATGCACACACACAAACAGAGAAAAGGAGGCCCTTGCTGCTGGAGCCTCGCCAGACAAGTCCATCTGCTTTTCAAACAGGACCCAATTTACAGCACGATGAAGGCCCCGATTGCCGAGGGACCCTCATTCTCGATAGTCAGCAGGGTCACCTGATCCTCTCTGGATGGCTCGGCATTGACACCTGGGACTGGGATCTGGCCTGCTCGAGTGCTGATTGGTAAAAAGGCTTCGATGGGGAGGGGAGTTCCCGACCGAGTGAATTGGCGGACCCGATCAGTTACTCATTGTGAATGTAGCACAACCGGTTTAAAAAAAAAAGGGGGGGGGTTATTTTTGATTGCGGGAGCGAACTCCAACTATATCGTTACTTAGGAATGGAAGGCCTGCGGCAAGAGTCATGAGCTCACATTAACACAGACACAATGTGTTATTTTAACTCACTTTGCTCTATAACATTCTACCAGCCACGTGAAAACACACACGCACATACACATAATATAAACCCCTCTCTCTTTGAAGCACCGACTCCAAACAGTGGAAACCCCCTTCAGTCACACACAGATCACATAACCTCTCTTGACATCGGCGGACCAGAACTCCCAGTGGAAAGATGCAGATTCACACATGCTGAGCGCCGGCCAAGGCTCCAGATTGCCATTGTCCTTCAGAGTCATCCAAACAAAACAATGAAGAGTGTCACGCAAGCCCCCCCCCCATGGAATGGTAAATAACCAGGAAGGGTGAGTGAGAGTGAGAGCCAAAGAGGAAAAGATATTGAGAGACAGTAACAG
>CAESWR010000103.1:134165-147409 GCA_903171835.1 Mullus surmuletus | reverse complement strand
GGGGGGGGGGGGGGGCAGTGTGACAATGTTATATGGAACACCAAGAGAAAAATACAATCATCTGGGGGCAGGTGAAATCCACTCATCATTCAACAAGAATTCAAAACGGCTTGTATGGAAAATATGTCAGCTCTGTGATATACCGAGCAAAAACATCTACGTGAGGAAAGAAGGTAAATGATCTCAATTCGAGGTATGAGGAATTATAGTTAGTTTAACACATGGCAAAACATCTATTCACCTCATGTTAGTTATGAACAGATGTATGTCATGATTTGAGCACCTGTGACACACACACAACAAAAACAAGCCATGAAGTAAATACTACCAAACATTCATGTGCAGTTACTTTTTACTTACGAAAGTCTGTGATAAGGCGAGGGGACTTTAAAGAGCTGTTTGTGCAAGACAGCCAGAGAATATTGGAGCACTAGAAGCCTTTGGACGATATTCTGAAATACAACATATGAAATCTTTTTAAGTGGCTCCAAACGAAACAAAACAACAAAAGCTCAAACTCCAACAAAACTTTGGCACTGTCAAAAAGAGTACGTTGTTTAGATTAGCTTCTATTTGCTGTAAATGTATGAAATTGAGAATAACTATGCAGTAGCCTGAATGTCAAAAACATCTAAGTACGGTTAACTTGTTCTAGTGCGATGGCATGGTTTTGTTAAGGTATTTGTAAAGGTCATGAATACACTACCCACGACCTTAAAAACATAATAGTGACAGTGGAGTTGGCTGTTACCATAGACGTTTACTTTCCACACAATCTGGATGCAAGAGCAGAAACAGTCAAGAACATGTCTGGATATTTCACCGGGGGGGTGGAGTGGGGGGGGGTGGAGTGGGTAGTAAATTAGATATTTACTTCAGAAACCAGAGCTCTTCCAAAGTTGCCCAATGGTTGCCCAGGTTTTGCATCTCATGTCATAATATGATACAGCAAGCTGCAGGCCTTTAGAATAGGGGGGCACTGAAAAAGGAATGAAGTCCAAATGATATCAAAAGCTTACTTTGCCATGATGGTAATTATTCATTAGCGCTGAGTGAGCCTTATTATAAAACCATCCTCCCCTTGTCATTATTCATCAGCCAAAGAATGTTAGCCTGTTAATTCAGACTCTGGATGTTGACAATAGGTGGTCCACAAAGGCTTGCAAAGGACAGTCCCCCTCCGTTGGCCTTTCATATGTAAATAAGGAAACTGCTTTAGGTTTACTGGCCTGGTTGGAAATGATTTAAGGCGTCACCAATGCTCCAAGCCTTTATGTTTGGGATGGCCGCAGGGGCTCATATATCACCCTGATCATTAATCAATTAGCGTCTCCGAGCCACCTGTCGGACACATCGAGGCACAAAACATTCCTGCCCTTGGGCAGTTGCTATACGATGGCCATCAGAGGCAACACTATTACCTTCCAACCTCTTGACAGCCCCCCCCTCCTCTTTATGGTAATGCCCTGATGGATTACATAATCGCACCCAAACATTGCCCACAACAGCAACTGCTGCTCTCCGAGAGAAGGGATGTGAGTGGAATCTGCCATGGTGAGTTTTTTATGGCTCTCTGGCTCACGATTCAATTGAACCGTAAGTTTTGTTTTGTTTTTTTTTCTAACATACATTTGCCCTTGAATGTCACAAACAGAAAAGACCTGGCAGAGAAGAATTGATGCCGACCTTGAAGGAGAATCAATAAGCTGACGGCTATTCAAACACACTGAATGCACACCAATGCTGCGTCCTCCATTGTTTAAATGCAACTGCCTCCAGTGGGGTATTGATGGTTGTTTTGTGTTGACGTCGTGTCACAGTGGCCAAATACATGTGAGATGGAAAGGTCTAAACTATCAGAGGCTAGTGACATTTGAATAAGTCCCAGAAAGTGATTTTATTTAAACTAGATGAACTGGCTGCTGACTTGGAGTAAGTCAGCAAGAAACTACACAGTTGAAACAAACACAGTGGCTTTCCTCACACATCCAGCTTCAATCACAACTCCCAGGTTTGTGCAGAGTATGGGAAGCTGTGCAACACAAATAAGGGGGGGGGGGGGGTGACAAGTGAAAAAGCTGTATTGGGGGGGAAACACACTTTGAGAACCTCAGTGCTGGAGCCACATGAGACACTGTGTGGTGGGAGTGAATGCAGCCGAATGAAAATTCCTGCAACTGGAAGAATTTTAACAAGTGCCTTCTGCCCGAGCACCGCAAATACCATTTTCTGGAGATTTGTATGCAAATTTTACTCATGCAAAAGGCCCTTGCCACCACTAGACAATCTCTTTTTTTTCCACAGTTGACAATGCCCAAAGCCCCACCATCACCCCACCCCCATCCAACCCCCCAAACCCTTCACATTTTTCACACTTTTTTTGGTTATTTGGAACTAATTCTTAAAAGCAGCTAAAGAGATAAGTGGCGCTAAAATTAGAGCCTAATCCGCCCGGCCTCAATGTGGGGACATGGAGAAAGTAGATTTGTCAAGGCTTGATTTAGCAGTATTCTTTCATTATAAAAGTAGCACTCTTCACGCAGCTTAGCGATACGAAATGGCTCAATCAGTCTCATGTGGAATCGAGGAGGGGGAAAGGCTGGGTTATGGGCCTTTGAATGAACCCAGAAAGTTTGGCAACACGCCGGTGCCGCCATTGTTCCTACCTGTGCTGCACTCTTCAACTCGAAGAGTTCGCCTTTGAAAATTACATTCGCTATCAACATCTGAAGGCTCCATTTCACTGGGAATTGTGGAAAATCTGGGCCACTGTGTTGGGTGTGTAAGGCATGTAAGCAATATTTTTTCCCTCTTTTTCTTTTGCTTGCTTTCACGCCGCTAAGGCAGGGAGCCAACTACAGACATTATCGAGAGGATTTTCAAAAGAACAAAAGCTTGTCTGCAATTTTTTACACTGTTTATGGAAAAAAAAGAAAAGAAAAGAAAAAAGCAGAGTGGAAACTTCATCCGGCATTGCTATTCTGTGTGAAGGTTTGTACGCATACCACCTGTCCTCGCCATTTAATCCAAACCCTACCCCCCACCCCCCGCCCTCGCAGATTATTTCTCTGATAATCTCGTACTTTCTTCTATTGTGAGGTTATAAAACTGACTGTGATATTAGCGGTGCAGAGGTCAAAACCAAAGCCGAAAACACAAATAGGAGAGAATATCTCTTCTGCCTCTCTGTATCTAATCACATTCACAATATACATTTGTTGAAAAGGCCACAACAGACACAAAAGATAGTTTTTGGGGAGGAAAATAAATCAGTAAGAGGCGCTCACACTTGACTGAAAACAAGGAAAGAGCATAGTTGTGTTGCCTAGTATCTGTTGCCGCAGAAAATAGTGCCTGAACAAGATAAAGGCGATCCACAGGGTGCAGAGGGAGAAGACAGTCAGAAGGAGAAGAAGGAAGAGGAGAGGGGGGAGTGGGGTGGCGGGGAAAAATTCTTGACCTCTCAGGGTCAATAGGTGATTAGTAACATTTATCATACCTACGCAAGCTGCTAAATGAGAAGCCAGACAGCTTCCCTCTGAAGAATTCACCCACATCTCGATGTCAGAGCCTAAACAAAGGCCGAGGCTGCTACTGGCAACCAGATGCCCCGTGTTTATGACAGAGACAAATATTGCGATCCCTAAGTGGAAAAACATGCAATGCTGGCACACGGCAGCAGCAGCAAAACGTTACATCATTTTGATGATTTAATGAGCGCCGCCTGGGTCAGATCAGAGGTTTAAATACCTGCCAATGCCAATATAAAAGCTTGTATTTCACGCTTCACGAAGGAGACGAAAAAAGGAAAACAACAGTTGTAGGACAGAGGGGCTGCAGTTGCGGCTGAGGGGCGTCTTACTGCTGATGAAAGCCATACAAGGTATCTGAACACGGGCCATCCGTGGAGACAAGAGCCACAGCCACACTGACATTCACATGGAGGAAATGACAAAGAGGCAATTGAGTGCGGGAACTAGATTTGGCACGGACTTATCAGAAAACACCCCACCCTCGGGGGACAGTCCGACAGTGGCTCTACAAAGAAGCACGGCAGCCCCGGCGTTTCAGTGCTCCCGAGAAGCGGACAGACTCCGAGTGGGTATCCCGGGGGCCGCGGGCCAAGAGGGAATGAAAACACGCCGTTGTGCCGACGGACAATTAAGACACACTCACGCAACAGACGTTCATCAAAGTGGGGATGGCAGCCCAATAAAACAAACATTGCCTTCTTGTTCGGCGTTTCGTAACTTGCGCACGGGCGGAGAGTCCACAATGATGCTACTAGAAGCAAAATGGACAAGCAAAACACAAATTAGAGATGGTATCCCATTATCATATCGCCCAACTCCAACGCAGAGAGTGTTTACTGTCCAAAGATGAGCTTTGGAGAGCCGCGGCATTTACTCCAAACAACTCAAGGCCAGCATAAATATCACAATAGATATTAATAATAAAACATGGAAAATCAGAACAGGTAGTGGTAGCAGAGGCGAGCTTTCAACGCCACAATAAATCTGACTCCTTAAGTGAAAAAGCAGCACTGAGGTACCCTTGAGCAAGGCCCTTAACCGTAACCCACAAGCACGCTTCTGCTCAGCGTCCAGCAGATCAGTGGTTGTACTGGGCGGCTTCCAGGTGTGAATGTGTTTAACTGTGCTAATGTGACCAAAATTAGTCCTGGAAAAAAAAAAAAAGAGAGAGAGAGAGAGAGAGAGAGAGAGAGAGAGAGAGAGAGAGAGAGATTTTCTTCTGAGTGAAACTTTCCTGAAAAATCAACGGAGGAAAACTGAAATTAAATGGCAAGCTGCTACTAGTCGGCAAACCAAAAGCTGAAAACTAAAGATAATAATTATATTACAGCATAATTATATTACAGCAGATCTTTTTACAAACAGTTTTAACGCTCGGTAAATACTTGAATATGAATCGAATATATCATCATCATAGCTCATGTGTCTTTTGTTCAGACTATCAATGTCGCTCTCACAAATAACTGAAAAAATTATTCATTATGGTGCAACACTTAGAAAGTATTCATATTAATTTGTTTTTTTACTGGTATTTGTATACTTAGATGTATTCGTAGGTTAATAGGCAGACAGCCATTGACCGATCACCAAATCAGTGCTGAATAAACAAGGGTGGAAAGGCAGTTCAGTCTTTTGTACTGCGCAATTTTTTTACTGGCTTTGCTATGACAAAAACAAACCAAATCGATACCGTTACACCCCTACTTGATGGAGCTCACTCTGATCATCTGTTTTCAGTTTGTCGCCGAGTGAGCAGATGACCTCCCAAAACACTCCGAGCTGATCATACATTATGTGTCCCATTATCACTGCCGTGATGCTGAGTGATAAAACCACCAAATTGCAAGCAACCAAACCACGGTGTGAATGTGCTTGACCATCCAAAATGAGTCGGGAAATAGTAGTGAAGTCAAGACTCCTCACATCTGCACAGGTGTGACAGTGGACAGATCTAAATGATCAGTAAACTTTTTCTCCCCATTTTAACATTTCCGTCTCCCGGCTAAGCCACATCAATCACCTCTGTGTTTGCAGACAAGATGCAAAAAGCAATAATGAAAATCACAAATCCTCGCATGGGTGGATTTTTTTTCCTTCTAAAATTTACAAGGCAGAAAACGATCATTAATATCCAGAGTTGGACTTCCATCTTGACTGTGAGAGTCTAAGCACTGGGAGTCGACTGAGTGGATCCCAAATTCTACTTTTGTTCGTTCTCCCCCAGCGACCGGGTATCTGACACCAGCCAACAGTGGACAGGCTGATGTTTTGCCAAGAAACACAAACAGCAACGGATCAATTAGAGAGTGGACTTTGCTGCTCAATCTGTCCTGCAACTGATCACTGCACCATGCTCATTCAAAGCAGCTGGTGCTGACAGTCAAAAGCCATGTATATTTCATGTGAACAGTTTGATCTGCAGCTATTTGGACTGTGACATGTTTTTTCCCCCTTCATTCTGCTTCTTCAGTCCTGCTGTGGTGAATTGTGGAGGCAAAATTACAGCAACAACAAAAAAGTGACACCATTCAAGTACTTTTGGATCTTACTTAACACAATATGTTTATTGCTCAACGAGAATGGGGCTGAAATATATTTTTCATTCTTGCACTTTGCAAACAAAACACAATTAATGTTGTGAAGCAACCCCGAGCAAAGGAGAAAAAAAGAGATTTCACATTTAAGCAAATCACAACAGCCCTACACATCTCCACGTTCAGAGAGGAATAGCTGGTTCGACCAAAATCAGCCGACTTCTACTCTTGTCTGTTTATTGATCATTTGCAGTGAAATAAAATGATTGAATTAGCAATTCATAAATAAAATATGCTTGTAACTGTCAACTGGGGATAGACTGTTATCTCCTTATCTTGCACACACAAGGTTGCATAATGAGGTCTCTGTGTCAAGTTCATATCACACTTATGGTCCTTGAATGAGATATAAAGCCGTCGAGTGTGTCCCAAAAGTTCACAGCACGAACTGCATGAGATACATTTGTTTGGCAGTTTTTAATTCCCCAATGGCGCCAACTGTGTGGATGTGTTCTTTTATATCAACAACCACGGGCTGTTGTGCTTGTACAACAAATAATGAATACAAATAAGTAAACTCATTATTATTAATGCGCTCAGGTGCTTATTTGTACGGCCATGTTTAAGTTTCTTCATGGCTTCGCCTCACTTGTTTTTATCTCACAATGGAAACTGCAGCTTGTGGCCGTCGTGAGGGTAAACAAGGTACATCCCCCATCTGATCTGCAGGCCGGGGATTGAGGCCATCAAGGCATTTTCAATGGATTATATAAAGCTCAGTCTCTTTCAGATTCTTTGTTTACAATAATGTGCTCGGGTCCTTTTAAGCACTGGTTCATTTCCTTGACAAAAAAGTGAGAAAGGCTACGCTCAAGGTGAAATACCCAACCAGCACCAGCGAGCACACATCGTTACTCCAGTGCGGTTAAAAGCTGCAGTTGAACCTCCACGCATCTTCTGTCAAGTCAATGATTCAGTGGTAATGCAAAGATGTTCATTGTGCTGATACCAAATCTACAGCTCAGCTTTGCTCAGGACATCTCAGGCACTTGCTACCCAGTTGATCAGGCAGTGACTGAGAAAAGTAGGACTGGCTGATGTGTACAAATGAGCGTCACTGCAGAAATCACCCAGGAACACGGAGCTGAGTGGTGCAGAGAAGCCTCCTGGAACAGAGTCAACACATTTCACACACGCAGGGCCTGGAAACAACACGCTTGGGGCTTCCACCTTCATTTAGATGAAAATGGACCTCCTCGAGAGGAAATAAAGCCATTTTTAACTCCCCCTCTCGCTACGAGCTGGCCTCCCGTAATGTGCCCAGTCAATGGACTGTGGGTCTATTCAACTGCAGGCAGCCCACAGCACGGCCATAAATAATGTAGGGCAGCTCACATGAAACCCTAATCACCATTGTGCTGTCACCCAACAGAGAAGATTGCTTGTTTAATTTACTGCGCCGCATCTGTCTCAGTTCTGCCCAATTTAGTTTCGCAGTTTCAATGGGCAAGTTTTCAAGGTATTTATCAATATGCTTTTCATCCAACGCCATGAATCAACAAGGATGCAATGGTAATGCATCGAAGGGACGTGTGTGTGTGTGTGTGCGTGTGCACATGTGTTTTTGGTGATGTACAGAATGTGTGTCATGGAGAACAAACAACAAATCTGCAGCGCGGAAAACAACAAAGGCGGTCTGCGAAGAAGCCATCAAAACTCAATAACCGCAGCTCATTATTGGCCGTATACAACGCACTTCATTACATTACGATTCCATTAGCGTGGAGACATTTGCATATCCCAGTCACCTCTTTGCGGCGGCTGTTGATCATAAATGGCAGCCATATGCCGCCTCGTGTGCCATATTACAAAGTTATTACTGTGACGACAAAAAGCCAAGAAAAATGGAAATTATGTTGACACTGAAACCAAGCACAAAGCCAATCAAATGATCCACCGTTATTGATAGAGTCTCTCCATCTTGTCGAGCGAGTGGGCATCATTAATCCTTGAGGTATGCTTTTGCTCCGACAAGCATATCTGATATGCCTTCCTTGCGAATAAACAAAAGTTTCTTTAGGTTTTCATCTGAAGATTTTGCAGGAGTTAATTAAGGAATAGTGAGTCTGCAAACAGTTTTTATGTAAGAGCACTGCAATCATCGGGGGGGGGGGGTAGTTTTGGGGAGGGAGTTTTGGCCCGCCGTCCACTTCTCCAGCTGCAAGCGCAGGAGTCCACTCATCTAACGAGCTCTGTGGTGCCACATTTCAGCATGACAGTGATACGGTGTGATAGCTCTTCACTGATTCTGGCTGCACTATGATGACAGCCCATGGAGACAGAATAAGTAGCGGTGGCTCACTCGCTATATGGACTTGGCAGTGACAATCCAAGGCAGCCGAGCAGTACGATAACGACGCTATGAGCCCAGCCACTTAGGAAGCGCTAGCTGCCGGAGCTAGCAGCCGAAGGAGTGGCATCATCTTTGTTCAGGACCATTATCTCTCCACCATGGTGTTCGCTTCACACTGATAAATGTGGCCTTGCAACGTGAGCTAATGTGCGAGCAGCTGCAACCGCGGCAGCTGGGTAATACACTGTCAACTGCCACATACTCCCACACAGGAGGCACAATGGAGAGGATTTGTTCCACTGAAATCAGTGCTACCATGCTTTTGGTTTGTGTCCTGCTTTGAAAGTGGACTCGGCCGCTCCATGGGAGCCTCATGTGTCATGTTTTTGTAAGACTCAGACAAGTGTTTTAATTAGTCGGATGAGGTTTGCCGAGCTGATAAGTAGCCACTTGACTATTAGATCTGGAGTATATTAAATACATGTTATATGGTGCCACTGAATGTGATAACATGGAAACTGTATTTGTTAAACTCTCTATTCTTTAGAGGAGGAAGAAATGTAGAAATGTAGGGTTTTTGTTATAATCAACCTACAATCACTACACGGTTACAACTGCCTACAGACACACTTGGCAGTGAGCAACGCTGATATTATCTCTGAGTGCTTCAGGACAGACTGCTCTGACATCTGTGCAAGTGACACCAGCTATCTGGCTGGCCGTCGGACTCATGGCAGCAGCAGGTTAAGTTGGCAGCATGGTCGGTGCAGCGCCACTCTAAAAAGGAATATTAACAGCATGTCCCTTGGTGCAGACTGAGAGAGAAGAGAGCAACAGTATAATGGAGGACCAACAGAAAACGGAGAGATGGGGTAAAGTGAGAGAGCAAAGGGGTGGGCGTGCGAATCCAATTTCCAGTGACAGTGCGCTCAGGATCACTGTTTCAATGAAGGAACATATCATCTGTCAAAGTTAATGGCAGTGTCCTGGGGAAAATGAAGGAAAATAGAATGGAGACCATTCATTAAGGAGGTGGGGGGATGGGGGGTGGGGGTGTGCCAAAGCCACCGGTCTGCTTCTCTGTCTCCCCGGGAAAATAAATATATACACAGGCCATCATTTGTGCATTTACGAGGTGGCGGCGAGGCCACGATCAAGGGGTGGTTCTCATGCAACAGAGATAATATTAGCCTCTTCAGGCATCTGCACTCTCAAGCGGAGAGCCATCAGTGGGAATGAAGAGGTCGGCCTGGCTGCCCGGTAGGACGGCTGGCAGGCTCGCAAACAGGCCCGGCCAGCCTGTCTCTCACTCAGAGCTGTGGATGTACTCAGTGGAAGCAATTGATACCATTGTTTTATAGAGAGGAGGGTGGAGGGGGATTAAGAACCAACAATAGGGCTCTTTCAGTGGAAATGTCAGCCGTCACGCCGGGGGACTGTCCGACTGGGCAGAGACACTTTCGTAAAAAGCCAAGGTGCAAAACGACGGTGGAAAATAGTATGAAACAGCGGCAATGAAACTCAGCGACAAAGGCCAGAGAGTTTGTGCGCCAAATTGTCGAAAGGCAATCTCAAACATGGGACAACAGGCTACAGGGTGACTCGACTCATGTGAGCCCGGGTCGACTAGTAACAAGCGGTGAAGAAATGCAAAACAGATCTTTCTTCCACATACGAATGTATGCGAATGTCGTTTCTCGAACGACCCCGAGAAAACTATGGCAAACACATATCTGATCAATAGGAAAATAAGATATTTCGGTCTTTGGTTCAGCCTCATTAGGAAAAAAAGGGATACAAAATGTGGCCTGATTCTCCAGGCAAATTAACATAGGGAGGAACCTAAAATATCACAACCAACGATCCATTCAGGGACCTTTTTATCAAGAGACCGTGCAACAGAGAGACACAAAGTTCTTCTGAGTGCTTTGATAACCCCACTGGCCTTGGACCTCTTTGAAACTCACTGGGAATGTTTGAGGTGAATATAAAGAGAAAGTTGAAGTGAGGTGCTCTGTCGCTTTAAGGCTGGGATGAAACCATGTTATTCTACCACCCTGACCTAATTGCTCGCTCTCTCGCCTGACATGAACACTGGGAGCTGTGCACTCTGACACGTAAAGATTATTTAATACCATCAAAGCCATAAAAGGGGGAATAAAAGGAGGCGGTGTGAGAGAGGAGGAGAGTTAACCCTTGCCCAGCTCGCAGGGGCGGGGCGAGCCAGAGAGCGACGGGGAAGGCGGCTGAGGAGGGAAATCAGTATGCACAAGCGGGCCTGTCTAAGTGCCGCCGGCCAACATGAGTGGAGCTCCCACATCCCAACATCACAGAGACTCCACGCCCCCTCCAAAAAAATCCCACTCGGCTTCGGCTACACTCTCCTGGTATCAGCTCCCACCCTTCTTCTCCCCTGCATTTCCCACACTCACCCCAGTCCCCAAGGCAATGGCTACGTCATTGAGCACCAAAGCCAAACCACTGTAATACAGCAACTTATTTCTTCTTATTCTGACAGCAGGGCCTGCTTCATTTAGGTCAAAGCTGGTCTTAATACTGTAAAACTACACTGCCTGGTTTGGCCCAGTCCATGAATTAACTGTTTTTTGATGCAGCAGAGGATGTTTTGCTTACATTTATGTAGTACCCCGCTCACATTCAAAACAAATATAAGAACATTAGAAAAGTATCCAGGTGGTTTTTCCCTATTAAAAAGTGGGCAAACCTCTGCTGTTTCAGTCTGAAGCAGTTCCTACTCAAGATACAAAGCTCCCAAAATAGCAAATTCTGAGAGTGTGTGGGTAGAACTGGGGGAGCCGGCACTGGGCGACATCTCCAGGGTGCCCTACCAATGCGGGAAGGGCGTCCCATCTGTCAATGCCTGATGAGTTTGTGCTGCACAGCCACAGCCTCGTGAGTCAGCCCGGCACATCAGCGACTTGCGAGCAGTCTGCAGAGTCAGTGTGGAGACCAGAGCAGACTAAATTACATCAAAACAAAAACAACCTGTCACAGTGTGGGTTCTCACATTGGGGGAAAACTAGACCTCATAGCCATATTCTTGCCATGATTGCATCTCTCAAAATTGCCAGAAAAGGTTTTGTTCTTCTTTTAAAAAGCAACGCTAAATACACAGTTTCTCTGCCTCTACTTGTGGTTTGCACCTTGTGAAATATGAATAATTTGTGCTACAGATACAGAGACAATATGGTAACCTACTGTGCAGTACAGATGACACCAATTGCTACACCTGATAGTTTTAACAGGAAACGAACCTACCTTTGCAAGCAACCTTGCAATGCAATTTCAACATTAGCTAATTTGAAATTTCAGACAGACACGAGTATAAAAATAAAATGTCGGCAATTTAATAACCGTTTACCCAATTTGTTCCATGTGATAAACGGGGAATACATTCTTAATCTAGCACCAAAAAAAGAGAGCTGAGAACTAGTATTCCGAAACTTTTAAAGAACCAAAAAAAAACATTCCACTGTCATTCACACTTGATTTTACAATGTGCAGAGGAAGAATAGGGATGTGACGGGGGGGGCGGGGGGGGGGGGAGCGTGCACGGCGAGTGTGCACAGCGAGCGTGCCTGCGCTCCGATGACACATTTAGTGCAATGTGAAAGAGAGATGTTCGAGGCCTTTAACTGACATTGTTCACATAAACAGGGGAACAACTTCCCGTTGATGCATGTCAGAGAGGCCTTGTGCGTAGTGATTTGACAGGGCTGCATTTTTATAAACAGGCACAACACTGGCCGGGGAACTGCAACGTGTGGAGAAGCACTGTTTCATTTCTGAATATGATTACAGAGAGATATGTTATGTTCTACCCTGCATGGCCCTTAAAAACACTGGAGCTTCTATTGCTAAGCCCAGGGCATCATAACCACCTCACCATATAGGTTAATATGTGCTTTTTGTTATTGTGGAAAATAAAGAAATATCTGTTAGAGAACAGAAGCAAAAAACCTAAATGTGACCAATTTACACATGAGAGGAAAAAAAAATCAGTGAATGCACAGATTTGAAAAAACAAAAAAGGTGTGTAATCACAGTTTGTCAAGCTTGACATTTTATCAAACTCAAGCGGTAATCGTTGTAACGAACAAGGTTGTAATCAAATCTTATATGACAGTTTAGTGGTGCAGGTAAAAAAAAAGAAAAAGAAAAAGAAAAAAAAAAAGGGGAAAAAAGTGCACTTTGCCCCCAAGGGCCCACATCTTAATCATAGTGGCATAACATTTAACTGTGAATCGCGCCTCAAGGGAAGGTGACAGGGTGGGAAAACCCTCAATAGCAGCAAATTTCCCTCTCTGTGACATGCCATCTAATGCATCTTGCTCGGAATGTCACAGGTTGTCACAGAAAAGGGCAATTCTTGCACACGCACACACACTCAAACACACAAATCTACCAGCACTGCAGCCAGTATCATAAAGGAAGTAGTCAGGTGCCATCTTACACACAATTCAACAAATCACCCCTCAAAAGCATAAAAGTGCAGAGTAAACGCATCGCTTGAATAATAAACAAAGCATCCAGGAAGTACCTGTTTTTACAGCTCTAAATGCACTTTAATAACCTCCAGACACACTGTAATCTGTGCTTTACAAGACGACATTTTACGACACAACACTGCAGGTTTCTACCGCTGCAGGGGGTGGAACTCAGACCTGACATTTAATTTGCAGGGATGCAAACACTTCCAACTGCCACACTCTCCTGACAGGGTTAATCGGGGGTGTTAACGAATTGGGTGGAGGTACCTGTCAGTGCTACTTGACGTTTGTTTCTGTTTTTTTTTTTTTTTTT
>CAESWR010000103.1:121078-133836 GCA_903171835.1 Mullus surmuletus | reverse complement strand
CTGTCTCGGACAAAAATACAGGTTTGTTTTCTCGACGACGCGGCCCGCGGCTCGGGGCGGACACCCGTTACCGAGTTAACACGAGTTACGGACTCGGGGAATCTTTTTTTTTCGTCCCCTGACAACGACGCGTCGTGAAAAGCTGTCACCCGCGCGCCGTCATTTAACCGTCGCCGCTGCGTGACGCATTGAAAAATTCCTCCAGGTGACCCGGCTCCGGCGTCGGAGGCTGCGGCCGGGACGCGTGTTGTCAAACGTTGACAAGCTGTCAGATGACAAGTGGATGGTAATACCTGGGACCTGTTGACTCCTCCTCCTCCTCCCCGGTCCCCTCGGGCTGCTGCTGGAAGTTCAGCCGCGCAGCTGCCTCTTTCCGCCGCGACTCTCTTCGCAAAGTTTCCTTTGCCGGGACCCCCCCCCCCACCACCACCACCACCCCTTATCCTCCAAAGCGGCGAGCTCCCGCCAGTGCGGACGGGGAAGAGTATTTTTTCAGGCGCCCTCCCACCCCCTCTTGCCTCCTTTCCCGGTGAACCGTAGGCAAGAGGCGGCGAGCCGCTTTCAGAGAGCAGGCAAGTTTGGCACGGCTTTCGAGCAGGCAACCATTGCAGTCACGTTCTATGGCTGTGAAATCCAACACCGGCTCTGGCCCCGCCCCTTTCCTTTCATCAGAGCCAGTCCTCAAAAGTGGATGTCCTGCTCCCTCCAGATGTGCTCGCTGCTCTGCCCGGGCTGCGAGAGATGCACTGCCTCGTCTCACCCAATTTCACCTAGAAAAAAAAAAAAAAAAATACCCACTATGGCCTGAAAAAGCACTGGAAACTCTTTTGTTTTCTATTCTCGGTTAACCCTTGCTTTCATTTCAGGTCACAATCTCGCGCAAGTTCGCAGCAGAGAGTGGAGAGAGCCAGAGGGAAAACATGGCAAAATGTTGTACTAATTTCACGCAAGCCTCGAAATGTGTGGAATTCTGGACAACCACAGCAGAGAAATGACTTTTGCATTGAAACGGAAGATATCCTTTTTTTCTTTGCGCAAACAATATACCAATGGGTTGAAAACAAAATGAATCTGGTCTGTTTTAGGTCTTACAGGAAGGCTGCATTGGAAGTATTTGTCTTATCACCGTCAACTGTGCCTCTGAGAAACTGAGGCGTTTCCTTATTTTATTCAAATATGCATCCTTTGTATAAAATTTTAAACAATTTGACCCCTTTTCCGTTGCGTGACTGTGTTTCGCCCCCCTGCTGAGAGCTCTATGAAAGCCTCTAAAATACCCTCCATCACAGATTGCGCCGTACCCTTTTGTCACACTGGGCAGTCGGCTTTTGCACAACACAGAGGACCTCCCTGCCACACGGTATGAAGAGCTGCAGCTTCTCTGGCCTTAGAGCCAATCATACTTGAACTCGCGTGCACAGTTTGACCTTTTTTCCTCAAATCCACATCTCTCTCTCTCTCTTTTTTTTAATGAATATGCCTGTCATTCCAATATTTAATGTAATGGTCTTGATTGTGGCCTGCAAAGGGTGTGTTACTAATACCAGACACAATTCCTTTACATAAACAATATTCCAAAAAAGAATAATAGACATATATATTTCCTTATCTATCCAGTAAAATTATCATTTAACGAGACTAATGAGATTAATAAGAGTCACATTACATTTTCAATAACTTAGCAGATAGTTATAAAATGATAATAAACATGCCTATTTACAGACGTTTTGTCCGGTGTATACATTGAAGTGTGTATGCACAGGTGTGATTTGCACGCCAGCGAGTCGCATGTCACGGTAGGGCACGAGTTTCTCCCCCGTCGCTCAGCTCTGACTGCTACTCTCAAATTGCTTTCCGCCCCAAAAAGCAAAGTTTTGTGACAGGTGGTGGGTGTCCCAAATGGTCGGACGAAAGGCCACGAGACAGATAGTGACACACTTTGCCTCCATGTTACCTTCTCACATGCTTTTTCCTCTGCTCCGGGGAGTGCAGACACAGCGATGGAGCGAGTGCCCCAACGACAGTATCCTCCTTGTTTTCCCCCACTCGCTGCCTTTGAGGCTCTCTTGTACAAAAGCTGTGAGAGACACTAAAGCTATGTCAGTTGTCACACATCACCACACAAGTGAGGAATGTGGTGCTTGGGGGGTGGGGGGGTTGTGACATGGAACGCATAGGCATGCGAGCAAGCACGGACTGAGGGAGTCGTCAAGCACTGAAAGTATGCACTGGTGGAAGTCGCTGCTGTCATAACAGAATGCTGAATAGATGGAGCTGTCTTATTTCACTGCCCTCTGACAGGTGGGCCCGGCATGCTATGGCCTCATATATGCTACTGTATAGCACATTTTCACGTAGACAGTAGGGCTTGTTCAAGTGCGGGATTTGTTTTGCGCAGCCCTTTGCTTCCTCAGGTCTGCATATCTCTAGTTTGGCTAGCAAGGCCTCTGGGGTCTAATTCACCCAGCTGCATCCTCTACTTGCGTCCAGGTTTACACTGGGAGTCGGTGGAGTTGAATCTTAATGGCTTTCCAGTCTAGCAAAGCCGTCTCTATTCTGAGATACGGACTGTGTTTCGGCATGTACTGTACAGCTGTAAGAACGCATCAAGCCTGGTGAAAAGCCATGTGATGCATGTTCCATTTCATGCTTTACATAGACTCCATGAATACGAGCAAACACTCGAGACTGTCAGGCTTGACACAGTGGCTTGTGAGTCACATGCATTAGCTTTGTGTCTGGTTACCGTACAGACACAGAGAAGCAGACTTTAGGCACGCTTCAAGGATCCAAGACTTCTAAACGCTCCCATCTACATTTTCAAGACTTAGAAAGAGTGACAGACAAGCCTGACAGCAGCATGGAGGATTAAGTATGCAGCATGTCTCCTCTGGCTTTAGGTTTGCACTACATTTGTTAATACATTCGCTGGGAAACCGATGGTGTTTCTCTCCAAGTTGGGATAGCTGGTTTGTGAGATCATTGCAGAGGTTCCCGAAGTGAGGCTAGGATCCCCAACTGGGTGATACGATACAGGAAGTGAACTATAAGTGACAGGAAGGAAAATAGCTAACTTTCCACAGCATGACATTCCTTTCATTTGTTTCAAATCTAGCTTTTTTTAGATTGATAAACAGTCCTTTCTTGTCTCTACATTAGTGAGAGCACAAAATAAGAGGGGGGGGGGGCAGCTTGACTCTGTTCAATATCCCCAAATTCTTCAAATCAACATGGCTGCAATCTGCAAATTAACATATTTTTTAAACTAATTTATTTAATTTGTCACTCCCCCTAGCAAGTTCATGGTCACTACTTTCAAGTCCTCCTCAAAACAGTGTTGTTATTCGTATTACAAATTGGCTTCCCATTTATAGTCATGTAGAGGATAATGTGCCTTCAGGGTGTGGCTGCTTGTGATTGACAGCTCACTACCGTGACGACCTCATTCAGCCGCATTGGGCAAGCTTCGACAGAATGGATGGGAGGTAAAGTCAACGTTTGGCTGCAAAATACCAGCCAAAGTTCTGGGTAAAAGGTAGTAGTGGCTATAAGGTTGTAATGTTGGCTAGATCCTTTTCTTCTAGTAGATATAGAAAGAGTTTCTATTAAGAGTCTGTTCTAGTGGATTTTTCGAAATGTCTTATGTCTTCATCCCAGGTAAACTAACTGGCCTTGTCATACCCTTATATCTGACAGATGGTCAAATGTTACAAAATGGAGTGCCTTACTGAATTGATCCTGTGATTTGCTCACAATAACACCAAAAAGTCCCTGTAGATAATTATTGTTGCCAGACCGTGGTTGAGTGTCTCTCTCGTATTTCAGTTTACAAGGCACCTGGTGTGCCCCCGTGGCAGGTGTTCAGTTTCCACCTCCAAACGGCGGGTGCCCATTTACTGTCCGGTGTGAAAGTCCAAAGCTATTTCCAA
Organism: Mullus surmuletus; assembly: GCA_903171835.1. Taxonomy (NCBI): domain Eukaryota; kingdom Metazoa; phylum Chordata; class Actinopteri; order Syngnathiformes; family Mullidae; genus Mullus; species Mullus surmuletus. The sequence goes on along the minus strand of CAESWR010000103.1, from coordinate 129,907 downwards.
AGTGTTGTAACATTAGCCAGCTCGATCAATGCTTTCACCCCCAGCGAGGGGCCACATACCACATGTCACGGCCTGCTACACAGAGGAAAAGAGAGGGTTGCAGAGACGGGGATGGGGGGGTCCTCCTCTATACAGCCACACCCAGGAGAAACATTACCTGTTCTCCTAATGCCCGTAGACAGTGACAATAGGCCGTCTAATGGATCTTGGCAATATGAGTGCTAGGACCTGACGTCACAACAGACCAGCAGTATACCAGCCATTCGTTGATTCTACACCCTAAAGAAGATCTCAGACGTGGCAGCAAAGAGCGGAAGAGACTCGAAGCTGAGAAGGTGCCAAGGCCTGGCGGTCAATCACCATCCACCGAGTCTCTTGACTTTTAATTCCTCCAGTCTGCTGCTGCCTGCTTAAAACCACATATTTATTTGGAACTCCCACCAGCCAACCATTCATCACACAGCGACCCCCTTTATTAGCTTGTCATCTGTATAGAGAGTAATGGTGAAACCGTCAAGCAGGCAGGACGGAAAGCACTTTGCAGCGCGGCTGAGGGCTGCCGAATCGGCCCAAATGAAAGAAACTCCCAGGATATACGATGCGACGGACATACCGGGTCATGTAGCCGAATGTATCATCCGTGACCGTGGGTGCGTCTGGACAGGCGCGCTGAAAAGCTACATAACTTTCACATTGGTCGGCTTTACAGCATTAGGTTGTGAGGAGTAAAGGAGAAACGAGGGAGGGAGGTAGAAGGAGAGCGCGGATGAGATCGTATCAGCCGCATGGAAACAGTTAGGAGAGCCCCAAAGCCTCCTTTGAACTGCAAATGGCTGTTAAGAAACAGCTTTCACTCAGAACACATTCGAATAACATGCCACCAGCATTCAGGAGGGCACAGAAGCACATATTTCCCCACACACCACCATCTGCCCGAGCCACACACACACAGGGACAACCTCCCCCTTCCACTCCCCCCCACCCCCCCCAAACCCACCCACATCCCTACCTAATATCACCTGCAAGAGCGAAAACCCATTATACAGTTTAATTTTCTCTTTCTCATTTTTTCCCCTCCTGGCAAAAAAAAAGAAGAAAAAAAAAGATGATTTTTCAAACCTCTGACAGCCGAGCCTTTCGCAGGATTTAGTCCATCTGAAAACATGTGGTAAGCCTTGTGGAATGTTTCAAATGATTCCCAGATGTGGGCTGCAGACAGGTTTAACCCATTCTTTTCCCGCTCGGTGGCAGGGAAAGGGGGAGAAAACCCTGACCGATATCAAACATTTATCCCCCTTTATCGTCAAGTTGAGTTACTTTCAAAGTGTTAGGGCCCACTGAACTGTATCTTAATGCAATTGGCCATTAACGCTAATAAAGTCCTCTTATGCTGCATTAACCAAGAATAAAGAACACAAGAGCACTGTTTTTTTCCAGATGACTCAGCAATCGCCGGAACCCGACAAAGTTAAGGAAAACACCTTTCACGAGGGACACTTCTTGACTCTGACGCGGCCGGCGACCATCAGTCCCGGCAGCTCTCATCGCTTCATCTCTGCAAACCATTCTGCACAAACAGCTGAACATTTCTTGTGCGTCAGCTCTAAAGCTGCATTCCAATATTCAATACACTCCACCGAGCTTAGTCGATGCCACATAAAGAAAATGAAGATTTAAGCCAGCTTAATGCCTCACTTTTACTTCATTGCTGTTTATGTGCTGCGATTAAGTGGGGACTTAAAGCACAGGGTTACACGATTATTATTTTTTGTAAAAAAAATTTAAGGATACTGTTCTTGCAATAACACTCCCAAAGATGGCCGTTTTGATGAGATAGGGAGGGAGGTAACAGAAGAGCCAGACTATAAAACGGGGTGGAGAGAGAGAGAGCCGCTTGATATCCTATGAGCAACAAACTCAAGTGACCCCATTCCCTCTTCTCCCTCTCTCCCTCTCTCTATCTTCAGCTCTGCCTGTTCCCTCGCTCAACCTCTCTCTCCCTCTCTCTCTCCTGCCTCTCCCTCTCTCACCAGCTCAGCCAACTATGAAGCAGTTGTCCAACACACCCGCCAGCCTGCCAGCCAGCACGTTGGACCGCGTCCCATTATACACAATCATAACAGACAGAAAGGGTACATGCAGGCAACAGATAGAATTGCACTAAAAATCGGGGGCAGGGGAGAGTGGCTGACGCTCGCTCTTGCGGCACGTCGGACGGCGAGCGAGGAAAGAGGACGGCGGGGAACGACAGAGGAGCAGTCGGAGAGGGAGAGATAGAGGGGTTTTGTGCTACGAGGCTCTTAGCAGGGTACCGTAGGCCATATGAGGCCAGAGCAGGCTGGGAAAGATTGTTACTGCTTTGAGCTTCCACATGTGAATGCACCGCAAACCCCCCCCCCAACCCCCACCCCACCCGACCCCACCCCTCGCTCTCTTTCTTTGCCTCCCTCCCACAAACCTCCCTAAGGAAAGACCAGTGTTTTAAAAGAAGTACAAACAACTGCCAACTCTAAAATTCTGCTTTTTGTGGGAGGGGGGTATTTCTGAAAGGGACTGTTTTCGCTTCCCCCGTTCTGTGCTGCAGATGCTCTTTTCACTCAGATCACCTATTATGAAGACAGGGAAAGTTTTTCAGTCTGGGAACACATCCCAGAGGAGATTAAGCTAAATATGTTAGGGGGTCACATTTGTGTGCCGTTTAAATTTTACAATCACTTTTTCTGATCTCTCCTTATCTCATTGAGGAGATGAAATATACTAGTAGGAGCATGCTGCATGTTGAGCTTCGCAGTGCTAATGGAATTCATTTCAAAGAATATTCTCACTACTGTCATGATTTTGCATTAACACTAGAATTGAGGGGATAAAGATTGAACAGCAAACTCAAAGTCTAACCAGTTACTTCAACTTTTAACAAATCTGTAATTCCTAAATGCAATCGCAAAATGACCAGATATCGCATATAAAGTTAAAATAATAATAAATCTATATTGGCGTTTCTGTGACAGACACCACCTGATTAAGAAAGGAAAGGAGAAGAAGAAGAAGCCCTCCGCACAATCCTCCCAGCAGTATAGAAATAAAAAAAACTAAAATGAAAAAAAATAAGGTGCAAAAATTAAATACAATTAAATAAATTAAATATGCATTAATATTTACGTAGAAATGTACAAATATTCACAAATATGCACTCATTGGACGGAAGTAAGGATGCATCTCGGAGTGGGTGTTGGCCACATAAACATTGGATTTTTGTGCAGTAGGTAGTTGGGATCGCATGCCATCTGCAAACATCATTGTTCCTACATTTCATTCAATGTTAGCACAAACGAGACACGCCTGTGTGTCCTATTTCTTTTTATAGATATTATCAAAGAAGCTCAAAATGGCTATAAAAGCCTGGTTAACTTTGAACACAGCCACAGTAGCCCCCCCACCCCCAACATCGTCAAGTTCTACATTAGAGACACGAGACTGCATCAACGTCATTACCCAGCAAGGGAGCGAATCAGCATATTTGCTCAAACATTCCTTTTAAAGGTGGCAGCGATGTGAGGAGAATAAATCAACTTCGCATCGGGGGGGGTCTCTGCCAAACAAGCATGTCCTGCGATAACGCTGCGTCAAGCGACATGACGGAGCCACCTCACCGCTGCTAACCACCTGGCGGCCTCCGTTTTGCGCAGGACCGTTAAAACCCACACAGGGCGCCGCGTTCCGCCCCACTCGCTCCCGCTGTGCCTTCCATTTTGGATCACTGGGGTGCCAGTCGCCAACATGTTCCCCTTCCCAGCATCTCATCAGAGGAAACCCAGAGAGTATGTCCCTTTAATTAGACCGCCCGTGAAAATAATGGTGCATTAATGACATTTCTATGGGGGCCAATGAGCTGGAACAACAGAGGAAAGACTAAATCACAAATCAATTCCAACAAATGTAATTAAGGCTTAATTAGCCTCCAGGGTGTCACAGGAACGCCACGGAGGGTTCGGTGTGGAGGGAGGGAGGGAGGGAGGAAGAGAGAGAGGTGAAAGAGAAATTCTGACAAGGAAAAGTGAGATCATCACAGGTCATGAATTCAGTGAAATCGACTTTTTTGCAAGCTCTCCAGGCCAAAGCGTGTATTATGTATTGCACGTCACATCCACATATCATAACAATATTTAACGATTCAAACTCTAATCAAAGTCAAAGGAAATGTTCGCTTCTGTGTGCTAAATGTGCGGCTGTTGGCACGTGCCGCCGTGGTTTTAAAGGAGGGGGCGCTGATTTAAAGGCAACACTTCCAGCTTGGAGCCACACAGCCAGCGCTGGGTAGAAAAGTGCTAATTCTCTATAAAAACAGCAGCATGTACGGTTAAGCCCAGCAACATTCTGGTGTTAAAAAGAAAGGAAGGAGGGGGGGGAGAGGGAAAAAAAAACAACAGACATTGAGGGGGAAAAAAAGAAAAGAAAAGAAATGCAAAACCGCAGGGAGGCTTGGAGAGGACCGGCCTGCCTCGCTGGATGCCAGATCACACAAACACACACTCTCGCGCCAATAAATGAGCTTCATAAACTGCAATTAAAACCCTGGGCACTAATTTAGTGGAAATGGCAGCCTGTAAAAAACCGAGTGTGAGAGAGAGGAGGAGAAGTTTTTGCCAGAGGTAGTTTTTCTCTCTCTCCCTTTCTGTAAAAAAAATCAACAAAAAAACCCCGTCATCCCTTGAATTAATGCAAAACATACCGTGCTTTTAGTTTTTCCTGGCTTGTTTCACACACACACACACACACAAATGTGAAATCACAGGCTTGCTGAATTGCTTGGCTTTTAACGTCTGCACACGTTTTATTTTCTAATATGTAATAAACTTCAGCAAAGCATGAAACACAACCAGGAAACGCACAATGAGTGTACTTTGTTTCCTCCTTCTCTACCTTTCTCTCCAACTACGCATAACACACTCCTGGGCGTGTGTGTCCACTTCATGCACGCTCTTTCCAAGCACGTTTGTGGTCATCAGGGGGTGATGAAGGGTTAACGCTGCCACCGCCTCACTGCTTCAAAGTTAAAGATTTAGATTTACAGAATGCCAAAAACACACAAATTGGGCGGAAAAAAACTCCCAGAATGAACACATCTCGCTCGCACCTTCCAGCACACAACCCAGTCTAAACTGTTAAGTGATGTGTTTGATGTGTGTGTGTACGGCGAGCACAGCTGTAATTGGGGATGAGTGCTGGTGTCACGTGGCGTGCAAAGATAATATTTGGAAGGCCCTCAGTGGCCGCTGTGCCGATTGACGCCGGAGTATCAGAACACTGGAGAACAGCGAGCCCGGTGCAGACTCTGCGTGTGAATTCCTTGTAAACCAGCAGCAGTTATTCCTTCGCACAGGATGGGTGGTTTCAACACCTCTTCCTGGTTAAGATTACTGCAGAGTATCGTCTGACCTTGAGCTGGCTCGTCCCCCCACCACCACCACCACCGCACACACACACACACACACACACACACTGTTCATATGCTGTGGCTATGAATGTTATTTGTGGAACTTGCATGGTCAACTTGTTCAAATGTCATCAATGAGTTGGAAATGTTATATAAATAAACTCGCTCACCTGTCACTGCAGATATATAAAAGCCACTGCTATAAAAGCGATAAGATTTGATCATCAGATCCTCTCTAGACAACATCATTGCTGTGCATCACTAGTACAGGTCTTTACAAAGATCACAGGGCGCAAAGACTGAGACCAAGACTGAAAAGAAAGATGTTCACATAACAACACAGAAAACAGGTTTCTTTGTCATTTGAATAAATGTGACAGCAACGGAAATAGCCTCTCCATTATTTTTATTAAAGCAGCACAATGCAACAAACCAACAAAGGTATTTCTTGTTTTATTTTCTATGAAAAAGTTCTTTGAGCCCTGATTCCATGTTGCCTGGGGCAGCTATTTCCACTCATTTCAAGCATTTTGTTTGTATCCCAAACTCATATGTAGATTTTTCATGTGAATGTGGCTTCTAAGTTTACTGAAATCAGATGAACACATTCAATAAGAAGGCAGAGGCTGCAACTTGAGGGAAATGATCAACCCACGAATGATAAGAAGTTATTGGTTGGTGTCCAAAGCAAGGCACAGTCTAATAGCCTGGGTGTGGGGGGGCTACACCGCTCTGGGTAACAAATCCAGAGTCCGCTCAGTCTGAGACCAAGACCAAGACCTTCAATATGTGCACAATCTCGAGTACTGCAACGCCACCATCATCAGTGTCACTCTTCCCGTCCAAAGAAATGTTGTGCCATGTTGCATTTCTTAATTGCATGTTGGTTGAGACAAAAAAAGGAAGTGATGAGAAGCAAAGTGTCAAGCATGGCTGAGCAGCGCACTCCCTCAGTAGGGAGTGAGTGTAAAGTAAACTCTACTGAAGAGTGAATAAAGTGGATTTTTTCTTTAAACACACACTGCGCTGACTCACAGAGCGGGGGGTCTGTGTGGGGGGAGGGAGGTTCCACACTCAAAGTAAAGTAGTTTATTATACATTTCCAGAGTGGTGAGTTTAAGCGCTATGCAGAAATCGAGCGTCGGCTGCCAATCTGGGCATCAGGCGCCTGTGAGAAAAACAACACGAGCGCTGTGACGGAAGTTTGAGGTTGTTTTTTTTTTTTTTTGTTGCTTCTATACCCGGAATAATCTGTTCTATCTGTGCCTGGGTTTCCTGTGTAAGGCGCAGTCACCCTTCACACCATTGTGCCCCCGATGACTGTCATGTGAGAAGGCGCACATGAAAGTCTAAAATAACACACAAGCAGCGTGGTAATTCGATAAATGAACACAGCATAGCAGATTAGCAAAATCTAATAACTCTGGTTTCCGTAACACGAACTTTGTTCCCCGGTGTCGACATCAAAGCAACTATGGGAGTAGATCTTGTTGTCTTAACGCCCTCACTCGCTGTATCCATGCAGTGAGATCTCCATATTGACGTGAGCTGAAACGTTACTTTCGGTCGCTTTTATGGCACCGTGAGTCACCCTCGCTGTGAGTCATCGTCTCGCACGCGAATGGGAAGTGATATCCGCATATAGCGATCAGTCAGGATCAGATGCTGCTCATCTGTGACTCCCGCCGCCTTTCCCAGGGCTGAGACTGACAGAAACAATCCTCAAATGTCCCTGCGAGACCCTCAAAGAAACCCTCCGCCAATCTGATCCAAATGAGGCGGAGAAAGGGTGGAATCTGCTTCGTCTTGATGTCTCTGCAAAGGGAGGGGGGGTTGGGGGGGTAAAGAAAGAATGCAGCGACGATTCAAGTGGCTGCATATGCATGTGTTTGATCCGAAATTAGGGGGTGAAAGGTTAATATATCGGTGAGAAAAAGCTCCGCTGGATCCGACACCATCAAGACATCCCGTCCTATTGAGGAGTTATTTTTCATCATCTTATCACAGGATTAAAATAATACCATGAAATTATGCAACAAAAACTGCCAAGTTTGCGTTCTTTCCTGCCTAGTCTGTAACTGACAGCGAGGCGGTTCTGCTTGTCTACCAGCATCGGGAAGCGAAAGTTCGTTTCTGCCTCTCGATTTAAATTTTTTTCCAGCATCAGACGGTGAATCGGTTTCAAAACCAGTTCTGAGGGTTCATTACGAGTTTTACACCGACAATAATGCTGTTTACTATCACACCTAAACTGACGGGACCCCCCTGTGGGCTATAATGTAAATGAGCTTTTGGAGGAAACGGAAAAACATCCCTCATGTGCACAGTTACTTTTGATTGACTAATAGTTTGATTGCTGTAATACTTGAGAGCGGTGGATCCACAGAGGTTTACTGTGATATGAATAGTCCGAAACTTGCTTGACAGTAGTGGGGGGAAAAAACAGTGGCGCTTGGCTGGGGGTCTTGCAAAAAAAACAACAAAATTGTGATGTTTGACTTGGTAAAGAACCCAACATTTTACAGGCTAAATTATCCAATAAAATAGAGAATTTACAAGCCAGACGGATGTAGTGAAGACGGCACACCTCCAAGGCCAGTGTAAAAAAAAAAGAAAAAAAGAACCTGTTTTTCAGGGGTGCCTTGAGGACACAACCTCATGGTGGTTTGTTGGCGTGCTGTAGTCAAGAACATAGTCGAGGCCGCTGAGACCACAGGGCACCGAAACTGAGAAAAGACCAAAACCGTGTACATTGGGTAAGGCAAGGCAAGTTTACTTGTATAGCACAATTCAACACCAGGTCATTCAAAGTGCTTTACATAAACATTAAAAGCAGCAAGACACAATTGAAAACAACAAACATTAAAGACAGATGATCACAAAACAGAGCAGAAAGAGTTTTTTTTAAATATATTTCACAATGCATAAACTAGCAAGGGTATTTTTTGTGTATTTTCTATGAAACAGGTCTTTTTCTCGACTTGAGAACCCTGAGTCCATGCTGCTTGGCGCATAGGCAGCTATTTCCACTCGTTTCAAGCATTTGAGGCTTTTTGGTTTCAATCTCAAAATCAGATGTGGTTTTGTCAGGTGAGGTTGACTGAAATCAGATAAAGATATTTAATAAGAAGACAGAGGCTCCAACTTGGGGGAAATAATCAATCTATAAATGATTGGAAGTTATTGGTTGGTGTCCAAAGCAAGGCACAGTCTAAAAGGCTGGCAGTGGGGGGCTACACCGCTCTGGATACAAAATGTAGAGTCCACTCAGTCCAGACATGACCAAGTAGAAATGCCTCTGAGTTTGAGAGGCAAGACCTTCAAAAAGTGGTCTTAAGACCTATCCCAATCTGGAGTATGTAGAAGCATAAACAGGTATAAACACATCAGGGAAT
>CAESWR010000103.1:73531-91176 GCA_903171835.1 Mullus surmuletus | reverse complement strand
TAATCAGCGATCTACACGACGGATAGAAATTTGATGAGGCAGACCTTAATTTTCTTGACGCGGGCTTTCCTGTTGGCGTCGGCCTTCATGGTGCTGGTGATGCGCGGGATGACGCGGCGCCCTTGAGGGGTGGGCATCGTCTCCTCCTTCACCTTCACCTTCACCGCTTTGGCTCGTCCTTTCCCCTTCACGACGGGCGCCTTTGACTCCTCCTTTTCCTTGGCCTCAATGCGCTGAGCAGGCATGGAAAAATTTCAGACTTAACATGAAAAAAAAGCCCTGCATTCTCGTGAATCAAGAGTAGACGCAAGGGTGTGTGTGTGTGTGTGTGTGTGTGTGTGTGTGTGCGTGCGTGCGTGTAGAGTTACCTCCAGTTCCTCAGAGAAAGCAGTGAGGTCCGCCTTCCACAGGTCAGCAGGGTCCTTCTTCTTCAGGGTGTTCAGCTCCGTCAGCTGCACAAAAATGTTCATTAAGAAATGGGCCACGAAGAATTCACATGATTTAAAAAATGTTTGTTAAAGGGATCATCAGCAGTGACTTTCCCCTCACTGCGTCCTGTGAGCGAAGTTCAGGCCCGCTTTTGGTAAAGTAGTAGAAAGTAGTTTCGTTTAGTTTCTGGGTCACATGGATAAAGCATTTTGCTCCAAAAAACAACATGCATTCAAAAGAATAATCCATTTGCATCCCAAATTCTTGGCCAGAAAGAAAGGTACGTCCAATGACATGAAGAGAGGGAAAATAGTGCCGGGTGATTGCAAAGTGAGACTTTTTTGAGGCCAAGAATTGTATGTAAATGGATTACGGTTGAACGCGTGTTGTTTTTTTCAAGCAAAACGCTTTATCCGTGTGACCCCAGCAACGAGACGGAACTACTTTCTGTAACACCGAAACCGGGTCGGAACTCCACTCACAGGACACAGTGGGGGGAAAATTCACAGCTGATAAACGACACTGATGGTAAGGATCTCATACAAATTCATGTCAAAATCCGAACTATCCCTTTAACAGAGTAGACTGGAGCACACAACACACCTTAGCATCCCTCTGTTTGCACAGTTCCTCTTTCTTCTCCTTGCTCAAGTACCACATGGGCATGCTAAGCAGGTAGTTATAGTCCGGGCCACTGGTGTCCTCTTCGGCTCCTTCCTCCTCATCCCCAAAGTCTGCTTCCTCCTCATTCTAAAAACAAATGAATAATGTTTTTTCTCACGTAATACAACAGATGAATGGGCAATCCTCAGTTATGCAGCTGAAAACCATCTTCATCCCCCGCCCGCACCTTTTCTTGCGCCTGTTTCCAAGCCTTGACGGGGTCAGAATCGTAGCCCATCTCCTGCAGCATGCGAATCAGCTCCTTCTTCGGCTTGTTCTCTACAAGGAGATGACAGTTCAAAACATTACAACAGACCCAAAAGAAGAGACCATGGAGAGTGAATATTGCTGCAAACGATCACAGGGTTGAGGTATAGCATAGTGTTGCTTTAATTGCAAGTTTCTATTTGTGTCCCTCGTAGATGTTATGAGCTTACTAACCAATGACCAAGGTGCCCTGGATCTTCTCCAAGATGAAGCGGGCCTGGTTGGTGAGCTTGGCACTCTCTGCCCCCAGCATGCCGGTCAACCAGTCCTTTCGCAACACATAGTACTTCATCCTCAGCTCAAAGAAGTCCTTGAGAATGTCCTGCACCGACTCGTACTTCTTCAGGCTGCCCACGTGGTCAAACAGAACCTGAAATGAAACAGAAACTCATAAGTGATGAAAGTAAAGTGCAAAAACAGTGAATCATCAGGCAGGGGACCGTTTGAGCTAGGCGTTTTCTTTTTTGTCTTTTAGGTGTCCCGTTACCATGGAATTGCATGTGAGGGGGTTCTGCAGCTTGAAGACTTTATGAAGGCCAGCCGCCTCTGCCTCTGCCAGCTTCTCGGCTGTCATCTTCACAACAAAGCGCACAGTGGTGTCGGTGTGGTACTCCTTGTAATCTGTGATCAAAGACGGGGCCTTCTCGGTGCCGTTCAACATCGGCTCCAGGACATTCTCCTTGTAGGCCTGGGACAGGGACAGGGGCAAAAGGGGAAAACCGACATGAATAATAAATAAATAAATAAATAAATAATAAAAACCTGTTCATGTTAATGCTACAAACCGCATGATTCCACACAACATGACTTACCTGTGTCCAGGTTTTAACAGGCAACTCAGAGATCTCAATGGTGGTGGAGTCAATGATGGCCACCTCTCCACTGTTCATGTACTGGTTGTTCATCAACTGTTCGATTGTTCCTTTGAAGCCTTTGTAGCTTGGAAGCTTTGCAAGGACAAATAAACACATGTTGCAATGATGCATTCATCAACAACAGAAAATCAGTGGCGGCCATTTCCTGCCCTCACCATTGGCTCGGGCTCCTGCCCACTGAGCATGCGGTGAATGTTGCTGACTATCTCCCTTATGTCATAGTTGGGGATCTTGCTGGCCCAGCCTGTGCCGATGCCATCGGCACCATTGATCAGCGCTGTGGGGATGATGGGTATGTACCACTCTGGCTCCACGCGCTGGTTGTCGTCATAGTTGTACTTGAGGAGGTTGTCGTCCACGGGCGGGAAAATGAGGCGGGCCAGGGAGCTGGGGGCATGGATGGTTGAGGGAATTTTAATTGCGAAACAACCCGTCAACAGGTGCTTCTATTCGTTGACAGTGAGAATCCATTTCAAGTTTCTATTCCACCAATCCATCCAACTTGTTAAAACCCTGTAGACTGGAACAATTCATGGCAGGCAAGGAGGCTGCTGACCTGAGCATTGTGAAGATGTATCGAGGGCTGGCAGAGTCCTTGCCACCGTGCAACCTGGTTCCAAACTGGCCCAGAGGCTGCAGAAGGTTCAGGTTGTTGCTTCCCACGAAGTTTTGGGCCAAACCAACGATTGTCATCATCAGAGAAACCTGGAAAACGAACAAAATTAACAGGAATATTCGATCTGTCATTGCACATTTTCGCTGTTGTTGACCAGCAGGGATACAAGAAATGATCAACAAAATGGTATTTAGACATTAAGGACACATTTACAAAACAAAACTGGGTCGCAGGGGGTATTTCATATTATACTAAAATGCTGATTAATTACCTCTCCATGGTGATAGGCTGACATTTCGGCCACTGAGCCGGCCAACTGGGCCACCTTCACCTCTCGCTTATCATTCCTCTTGAAGCAGCAGAACAGCACCTTCCTTTGCCCTGGTTTCATTCCTGACACACACAAATGTATGCACATATTTAGGGATTTAGGGATTTTCTCCACCGTCACAACAGAGTGTCCTCTTTGTCAAAGCGCATTCTATATTATAGCAGGTGTTTGACGCACCGTCCACCAGGCAGGGGATCGACCTCTCATTGTCGGAGTTGGAGAAAAGTACCAGCTCCTTGTTGACAAAGTCGTTGTAGGAGAGGGATGTTGTGGACTGACCATACAGATATTCCTGTGATAAGAAAAAAAAAAAATCAAAGTTAGCAGTTAGAAAACAGCACATTTACGCTAACCAATGATTGTAATTTCACAGTCACTTACCTCGGGCAGGTTATGCTCCTTTCGCTGGCGTCTGTTGATCATGAAGTTGGTGAGCCATTCTTTTCGCTCTTCCACTTTTTTCTTGCTAAAGGCCTGAAGAAGCCAGAAGAAGATACAAACATCTCATTCGGACATTCACAGTTGATGAGAAGTCTGGTACAACTCAGCGGATAAATTTAAGAGTTCACAGCAAACATTGTAAGGCAAAAGAAAAATACAGTTAAATCTTACAAGGGTGATAGCTTCGTCATCTTCTGGACCAGAGTACTTGAACGGAATACGGTGTCTCTGCATATCAGAGAAATATTCCTTGGCCTCCTGTGACGTGCTGGTTCCCAAACCTGGTTGGACAAAGGTCGAAAGGAGACACCATTAGAAAAGAATAACAGCCTGTCAGCCAAGCGCAGTGGTCAGATATGGAGGGTTGCTTACTTGCGTTGTTTTACTACCACACAGGGGTTTGCAACAAACCTTTGTAGTATTTGATTTTCCAAGATTTGTAGTTGGCCTGACTCTCCTTCCAAACATTGAACTCGGGGATGCTGTAGAAGGACAGCTGGTTTTTCTTGTGCGAAGCCTAAAGAGAATGTTTAAAAAAAAACTGTCTTATGTTGTTGTCAAGTCGATGCTTAAACTACTGCAATATTTCAAACAATATGCTTCAGTCAACTCTGAGTATTACACGTTTTTGGCACAAGGTGGCAGTATTGCTGCAAACTCAGAAAACCGAGCAGCGCATCACTGCAGAAGGACTTCAATTTTTGAGAAAGGCACCATATAGTCAATGTCTAGTTTGAAAAAATGTTAACACTTTGAAAATGTTAATAGATTAAATTACTTTCCATCAAAATCTGCTCCCCTTTTTTGTTTGAATACTGAAAATACATCAAAAAGGTGCAGAATATACCTTATTGGATGACGACCTCTTGGAGGCTTTTGGAACTAATACTAAAATATAGATCATAGGTTTAACTGTATGCTGATGAGCTGAACATTCATTCCGCAATCCCTCCAAGTCCCAGTTACAAAATCAACATCTTCAAATCAGCAAAGCTTGGCACAAATATCCTGCAGTGTGCACGTGAGACTTTTGATGAAGATAATTACCTTGATGATGGGAGTGATAAACTCCTCCAGGAAGTTGTGGCGCAGCAGCGACGGCCAATTATGGTGGATGAAGTTGATCAGCAAACCCTTAATATGGGAGCCATCTTGATCCTGTCATAGTAAACGCAGAGTCCTGTCAGATAAATGCCGGCCAATCGTTGAGGTTTTATACCCCACTGCGCCACAATACGGGTGAATTAAGACACGCCACATTAACCTGCACCTTGTGTGTTGGAACGCAGAACTAACCGGGTGATTTGAAAGCAAGTAATTATGAAATCAAATGCGAGTGATAGGGATGCGGCGAGAAGGATGCTCATTTAAATACAATACTCAAACGATGTGCAAACACCTGATCGGTCATGATCATGATCTTGCCGTAACGCAGGGTCTTGAGGGAATCTGGGTCGCTGTAGTTCTTCTTGTATTGGAGACCAAGGATCTTGATGATGTTGTTTATCTCAGCGTTCTCCATAATCTATGAGGGGGGAGAAATCAGTTTTGTTTAGTTGCAATAACACAGCAGACAAATATTTAACATGAAGTTGTCTGGTTGAACATAGTTAGGTTGGCACTTATACAATTGAGATTTTTTTCTGAATAGGCGAGGTGCTAGTGTGCCTGACCTGCTTGTGCGAAGCCTCCCGAACATTGAGCATTTTTCCCCTGAGAGGAAAGACACCATAGCGGTCCCTGCCAACCACACCCAGTCCAGACACAGCCAGAGTCTTGGCTGAGTCTCCCTCTGTGAGGATCAGCGTGCATCCTATGGAGTTCTTCCCACCTGGCAGAGGATAAGGTCAGCACAGACCATTGGATTTGTCTGCCGATACAGCCAGACTGTGGTTATTTGAAAAAGAGTTTATTATCACTACCTGCATCATTGGCATCATCCAGCTTGGGCACCCCCTTGATTTTGGTGTGTTTGACAGCTGAACATTTCTTGTTGAGTTGGGATTGGGCCTTGAACTTCACCCAATTCATGATGCTCTCCACAATTCCACAAGAGGTTGCCTGTGGAGTGCAGAAAAAGGAGCGAAATGTGGGAGCTGATGATTGATGGCCCTGAGAGAGGAAGGGGGGAGGCTGCAGCGACACTGGTCTTTTCTTAGCACCTGTTTAATGAACTTGTCACTGAGGAGGCACGTGGATCCAAAGCTCTTTGACTGCAGAGTCATGTTCTCTTTGGTCTGCGAGTCAAAGGTGGGGTTCTCCACCAGACAGTTGACGAACAGCCACATGTGGTTTTTTACCTGCATGGGGACAGAGACGTGTATGACCATGACCTGCTCAGACAATTATAACTGTATTGTTTCAGCTTTATTTCAGGCATGAAAATAGTAGATTAAAAGGGGGGGAAACACGATATATTTTCCTGAAGGACTAGATTATCAATATCATATTCTTAACATGTGAATACTTGACATAAGGAGAAAGTACAATCCTATTCAAGATCAACATAAATATATAATACAAATATAATGCATACTTTTAATGTGTAAATCTATATAATTAAGGATACAATGTACATTACAAAGGCTATATATCAATTTCATTTTGCACAGTAATTATATAAATAAAGAAAGGACGTGTTTAATATAACATGACCATACCTGGAAAGGCTTTACAACCACCCCAGCTTTGTTCTTCTTCTTCACCACGTCAATAAGCTTGGTCACCACCTGGTCTGCCACGTAATCGACGTGCCTCCCGCCCTGGGGTGCAGAGGACAAACATGAGATACCACTCACAGAATCAATGTCATAAGTCTCAATCAGAGTGACACAAAGTGGCTGGGAGAGCAGCCAAACTTGTACTTAGCTGTCAAACGAAAAGTGCTCAACCAGCCGGGTCAGCCTAAAATATTTCATAGCTGTTCAGCCATGTAAATTTAAACAGGGCGCAATAAAATCAAATCCAGGTTGGCACCCGGCATTACAAAAGATCAATTATGATTAAATTGTTTTCATTAGTCGGCCACCAAGGTCACCACCCATGGTCATATGGACCATGTTTTAGTTTTGCATAAAAGATAGATTAAAGAGGAGTCAACGTGCCGTGACCTCACCTTGGTTGTTGCTATACTGTTGACAAAGCTGACTTGCTGGAATCCCTTCTCGCTCATGGTGAGGCAGACCTCCCAGCGCTCATTGATGGTCTCGTGGATCACGGTGAGGCTGCCGCCCAACTCATCCACCTTGTCCTTCACGTACATGTCAACGTAGCTGCGGAAACCTGTAACCTTGGGTGGAAGAGATTATTTTAGCCTTGATCACAACCCCATATCTACATGCGACCATCAATCAATCAATGAAACCCAAAATTGTTCTTGCTGTTAAAACGAAAATGTATTTCTAAATCAGAATTATACAACAAATAGATGGCCTTGAGAAATCAAAACAAGATCAGGAACAAGATCCTTTGCGCGGATTCTTCTGTGTCTATTATGCAAGACAAGTAAAGAAAATGCATACTTACAGGCAGCTTCTGGCCGTTTAAAAAGACACGCACACCCTTTGATGCACCAGCAATGTCATAAGCCCTCCTGGTCATCAGAGCCACCGTGTCTTTGTCCAGGACGCTCATTTTAAACTTGGACAGATCCGGGCGGAAGGTGATGCACGTGTATTCCTCTCCGTCAAAGGGATTAATCTTAGAGTCCCCGGTCCTGCCCATGTTGTCATACCAAGTCTGCGGAGGAATTATGTACAGTGTAATATTGGTCAAAAGTTTTCCACCTCACAAGTTGACCTGAGTGTTTTTGGTGTGTCTCTTACTTGTTTAAAGCTCCTCTTTGAATCTTTACACGCAGTCTCAACAGTGAACTTGGTGCTAAAGATGTTGCAAAGCTTAGCACCGTATCCATTACGTCCACCTGAAGAACACGTATATAGTCCTTTATTAGGGTGTACTTCCTCAAATTAATTGACGAATCAGACAGCGGATCTCAGTCTTACCGGTGACTTTCTTCTCATCGTCGTCGTAGTTGCTGGACGTGAGTAGCTGTCCAAAGATGAGGGCTGGCACATACACCTTCTCGACCTTGTGCTGCACCACTGGGATGCCCTTCCCGTTGTTCCACACGCTGATGGTATTATTCTCACTGAAAGGAAACACACATGGATACACGCTTAACAACAGCCACCACTGAGACAAAACAGAGAGCAGTTGAGTCAAGTTAGAATCATCACAGCAGTAGTTAAAATATACTCACACATCAATGTTGACTTTGATGCAGGACATGGTCTTATCCCGCTGCTTGTTGTCAGCTGCATTTACTGTGGGGTGAATAATAACCAACCTATGTCAGTATAGTAGCCCTTTATAATAGTAAAAAAAAAAATCCCATTTCTTTCAACCTTATACAGTGATACAATAAAAGCTGTTTATTTACCAAGGATCTCATCAAAGATCTTGTAAAGCCCAGGCACAAATGTCACATCACGGCAGTTCAATCCAACATCCTCATCAAACACCCACATTTGCTGAGAAGAAGGAAAACAACCAATTAGAAGAAACAGAATTGAACTTTGAGTAAAAATAATTTATTCATGGTTTGTCATCTGAATTAAATAAAGGCGGATCCTTGCTGTGGAACTACATACCTGGGTGACGGGCTCCACAGAGCCAATGTAGGAGTCTGGACGGAGGAGGATGTGCTCCAACTGAGTCTTCTTCTGGTAGATCCTCTCCACTGACAGACGCTTTGCATCTTTCTTTGTCTTTTGGAGTGGTTTGTTTGCAAATAGATTGTCCTGTTGAGTTTGGGGGGGAAAAAAAGAAAAAGGTTAGGACTCCTCCATTGCATTATGTAGTCAGGCAATGATAAATAATAATATATATTATTATTTATCATTGCCTGACAACATAACAACGCAAATAATGTTTGCTGTATTCAATTATTTTTTTATCACAATTTATTTAGAATAAATAAATTTAATTATTTTTTTATCACAATTTATTTAAAATAAATTGTGATAAAAAAATAATTAAATACAGCAAACATCTACACATCTGTGCACCTACATTAATGTGTTTCTTCTTGACTTGATTGAATGCAAATTTTATTTAAGTATCTATTTCATGTCATGGCTAATCACTCAAATATTTTATATTAAGTAAATTGTTGCCAGAAAAGGATGCTCTAAAGCAACACAACATGTAGCATTAGCTTGCCAGCTGTTGTGATGATGTTGAGGCCTCGACAACATCTGGTTTGACGACGTGCCGCGAGGCTGCAAACACGTGTAGCGTCGAGTGTTGTTGTTTTCGTGGCGAACAAATTATTTAATGCACTTTTTATCCAGTTTCCCGCCAAACAATGCTAGCCGACGCCACTCGGTTTCCACGCAGCTAACATGTGCCGATCGCTTCTGACGACGTGGGGTTCATTTATCAGCGAGACAGTCACGTTACCTTCAGTGGTTCGGCCATTTTGCTGGTTTAAAATGAGAAAAACCTGGCTGTTTTGTAAAATATCTCCTGCTTATAACTAACTAACTAACTGACTCCTGCTGCTCCCTCCGCTCAGCTCAGCCTCCAACCGTTTGAAAAATTCAAAAGTGCAGGGGAAAAGTCTCGCGCCAGCCGCGTCGACCAATCGAAACAGAGACCACGTGACGTTTCCCTCCAAGGAGTTGACCAATCAGGGCGAGGTGATGTGTACTCCCGCCTTCTTTAGGCCCTTCAACCAATCACCGTCTTCTTATACAGTAGATATTCATAAAGCTATTTTGTGGGACACGTTTGAGGTGGAAATAAAATAAAAACATCACAGAATTGGATGCTGACAGCTCATGATAAAGATATTATTGCATCAACGCTTTTGGCTGTTATTGAAATGTATACACTTCGACACAAATGTATATGCAGAAACTGAAAAATGAAAAACCCAATGTTATTATTATAACATTATGTTATAATCATTATTAAATCAAAACCAATAATCAAAATGCGTTCGTATGTACTAATGTGTGCACGTGAAATGCATGTGCTGTGTACAAACCGAGAATAAAATGAAAACAAATGTAATGGTAATTTATTAAACATTATATTATTGGAAGTATTTCAATATTTTGGGGGGTTTAACAGTATATAATGCAGGGAGATGAAGAAAAAAACAATACTTTCATAGCATGAAAGTGCAAGGATCTTCCTCTTTTTTTGTATATTTTGGCGACATTTTGTCATTATCATTGTTACCAATAATAATAAATACAATTCTACAAATATATTGATATGTAAAGTGTTGTTATGGACACTGACAAATAAAGTGACAAGATCTCACTCATCTACAAATCACTGATTTTGTGCATTTTTTTGGGCTAAATGTCTATATGAGGCCGTACACCCTGCAGCTTCCCTGGTTGCCAGAGCAATTGTCCCAAATTAAAGCCAACACTAACTAACAGGCACTTTATGTTGGCCAGTGACGACACCAGATTCAAAAGATAAAACCTCTCACATGGTGATTTACTACATGAGTCTCTTGTGTCCATTAATTTAATGAATAGACAGTACTGATTAAATCATTTATAACTGATCATTATTTAACTCCAAGAGGAGATATGCATGCAGATACAATTAGTCCAACTGGCTGCTCCAGTAAGGGAACAATTTTTTGGCATGCTGATGCTTGCTAAGCAAGAGGGCTCAATGCATGTATATTTTATCCATCTAGTTCAACTGGAGACATTGAATGTACACCTTGAAAAATGCTTGCGGTGCTGCCGGGATGTGGGCTTCTCGATCAAAGCCACTGAAAAGACGTCATGTCCTGCTGCAGGAGGCACTTGGATGAATCTGCCTCCATCGCTCCCAAAGACGGCACAACAGGGCAACTGCAAGAAAAGGAAGAGCTTTGAAAATCTGCCCGCTACATGAGACGATCAGATGCGCCCAATGCAAGAGTGATAAGAATTTTGTTCAAGACGTCATGGCGTTTTATAAATTTCGTCAGGTGGCCATGGCAGTCAATGTAAATGCAGTAGCCTCATTTATCTAACCGCTCTGCCATTCTTATCTGTCTTCCTCTGCTATGTGGCCCACTCATCTGACCTTGGCATGATAATAATAGGGCTCAGGAGCTTGAGCTGTGGTTCAGCGGGTGTAGTGGCGCACATCTACCGAAATACACACATGAATGAGGGTGCAAACATACCTTGCTGTTTTCTTTTTCCAGCTAGGCAACCATTTTTTTTTAAAATCTCCATTAATAAATAAGATGCCTTTCCCCCCACATGCATGAAAAAAGGATTATACCTTTAAATGATAGGAACAAAGAAAACAAAAATATTCTATCCGTTGTTGATTTTTCCTCTTCAGTGTCATTCATAAAAGGTTACTTTTTCCACATTATTGATTAAGCAGAACGTTGAAACAGAACGTTTTTTTAAAATCCTGCAGGAGAATACAGTTGGATTTGTTCTCTGGAAGTCCTTGGTTGCTATTCCAAAACCGCAACGCTCACAGACTTCGCATTGTCTTTTAGCAGAGGGCAGTTTTAAAAAGGGAATGCTCAGTATTTTGGCTCCAAAAATAGTCGCCCAACTGAAATGTGACGTTGGCAAAGTAGGATGGGCGCCCGCGCTCTCTGTGCCACCTGCTTTCCTGTTCATTTATTGATGACACGTTTTCTGAGGCCCGACGAAGCCAGAAACATCATGTGTCACACAGTCGATGTGTTGAAAGCCGTCTGAAAAGGGGCCTGTTTTTCGGCTCGGGTTCATGCGGCGGGTCAGACGGGGACAGTGCTTGCTTAAAAGAAATTGACTGGTAAACAAACTGCTACTTCCAACTGGGCACTTGTCAGCATGTGTTCCAGAGGAGAGCTCGGAATGAGTGAACGATGACAGGAGATGCTGCTTCCTCCCGGCGACAAAGACGACAAAATATCTCAATATCAAAAAAAAAATCTAATTTGAAATAAGCAACATTGTTGCAGTTTCAGGCTTAAACAACTTGAATTATTTAACAGTTTCAACTTCATGCCTGAAAGGATGTGTTTTTTTTAAAAATCTTTTTGAGAAATGTCACTGTGTTACAGCATGAGTTGTGTGTTCTTTCCGTTTTGCTCCATCATGTGCTCACGTCAATGTTTCTGAGTAATAATTTCCTGGCCAAGACAAGTCCCATTTCTTCTTGTGGGCGTTAGATGAACTCCGGGGAGTGGAACATGTACGGCTTAATGTGTGTGCTGATATGAAAACGTGGAGCTATGATGAAATAATGATGAAAAAAAAAAAATCTACTTGCTGTAACGTAATTACATCTCAGCTCCATATCCTTTGGTGAGTAAGCTCCATCAGTTTTCAGGTACGACACGAAAAGGAAGGAAAAGAGATCTCACTAGTTTGAGTTAATCCGCAGCAAAATGAAAAATGAAAGCAACAATTTGAAAGCAAAAAGCGCATTTAATAGTCTTTAAAATGAGCTGTGCTTTGTGAAATATGTCAACAACAAGCCTCCTCTTTACACGAAGCATTGCAGCACGGTTGAATTCACTCCTCTGTGTTTTGTGCTGCGACCTGTTTCCAGCAGTGTCCTTGGAGGTCCATAACATGACCTTTAAGGTGAACACCCCTCCCCGGCTGTCATTGTGAATATGTCTGAGAGACACAATGCGGGACTAAGAATTATTAATTACTTCCAAAGGGCAGTGGGCCGCTCCAACCGCCTCCGTCCTGTGCTGGCACGCAAACCGCAGGCGACTGGAGCAGAGAAACATTCAAAATGCCACTTTGTTGATTGTTCGCACTCGGGACTTTCCATGAGAGGCAGCTGTTTTAAGTGCGTGGCAAATCACATCTCTTCCACTGACAGCTTTACAGTGCGTCTTTCTTCTGCAAAGCATGGCGGACGTGGATTTGAACGAATCAAGGGATTCGTCTCGATGTGGAACGCCGTGACTCAGCAAGCGGCCCGAGACGAGAGTGCGTGTGGACTCATGACCGGCGCTGCTTGTGTGCATCAGTCAAACTCAGACGCCGTTTGATGTCCATTAGTCTGGTCAGCTCCATCCACGAGTGCTGAGTCAGCTCGGTCTCAGTAGATGGGGAGCACTTGAGGCCGCGTCCTTTCTGCTTGACGCGCCTTGGTAGCTTTGCCCTCAGAGTGTGTTTGTGTCGGTGTGACTCTTTTTTTCACTTAGACCCCCCTAGTCACAGCTCTGTCACCCGCTCCCATAAATGAGCAGAGTGAGCAGAGGTGCAGAGACAGGGCGAAAAAAACACAATCGCAATCAACTCTCATTGTACTGAAGTCTGTTAGGAAAGAATGTGATTGATTTGTTACTTTGATAAATGTTTTTTTTGGTCTCAACCCCATTTTTTCTTAAGAACGGTATAATGTTCATTTATTAAAGGTGCTGGATATGATGTTTTATACGGTGGCTGCAAACGTGCGCCAGGCCACTATTGCCACCAAACTAAACCTAAACACACAAGCAAGATGCATTTTCTCTATATTAATTAAGACTTGGAGGAAGTGGAATGTCGTTGTCGTTTTAAAACACTTGGCCGTAATCTTGAACAGCATTATAGGAAAACAACTGATCTACGTCTTTTTTTTAAAAATAAAATAAAAATGTATTAACAAAAGCAAGTTCCTCTTGGGCAGCGGTCACTCAAAATGTATTAAGTAATGCAAAACAGTTAAATATCAACTGCCAGGGGGTCACAAACATTTCCGATCTATGTCTTAATTTCTATCTTGCAGCGTTACTCTGTTTACAGCGTGTTTGCAGTCATCGGCCACCGTATTCGGAAGTCTATTCCCAGAAAACACGTTCCATCGCCAAACAAAGTTCTAATAAAGAGACAGACGCTGAAAATCACATTGGTTTTTCATGGAGAGCCCTCCCAGCTGCTAATGCTGAAGCTAAAGCTAAACTTAAAGTGAGTGGAGAGATCTGCCCCTCTGTTTTGGCCTGAAAGCTGGTGCTCACGACCCCTTTAACATGCAATTAAGAGTAAATTGGAGGATCAAGCTGGATTTAGGGCGTGGCAAACTCCTGCGTAACAAGCAGCCCCATGCTGCTTCTCAACGCCACCTTGGGCTACATGTAAATCACCTTTGACCTGTAGCATCGTGGCCATGTCAGATTTGTGTTACTTGCCACTTAAATTCTGCATCTACCTCAAACCCTCTCGCATAATTGGGAGCTGCACAAACAAAGTCAATCTGGAGGAACACGCCTGAGGAACATTAATAATCTTTTGCCGAAGATGCAAGACTCTGAGGCTTTGAAGCTTCTGACACGCGTGCGCCATTCTCTGTCAGAAGGGAATTCAGCGAGGATCAATGAAGATCTACAACGCCTTCATAACACCACTCCATTGTGTCAATGATATTATACTTCAAAGAGCAGGTAAGATGAGGTGAGGTGACCTCCACTGTCGGTAGTAATGGCAGAGAAATCTTGCTAATGCCGCTCTCTACAGCAGTACGGTTCAAAACATGCACGGAAATAATGAAATAAAGCAGGCTAATGCTGTATTCACAAAGACACGGCAGGACTTTGATCTTGCTCAGGGATGAGGAGTACGGAGGGTGTCACGCTCAGGAGACTGTGTGTTCCAGTGTGTGTTTATGCACGCTGAGCTGGAAGCTGGAGGACGTATGAGGAGTAGATGTTTCATGAATATCCGTACACCAACTCCGCAGTACGAAGAAACACCCCCAGCCTTGTAGAGGGGACTCCATCCCAAAAGTTTGCCGGCAGCTTTTTCTCGCTCGAATTCCCACTCAGCATTTTGACACAGAGGATTACCGCCGGCTCGCAGGTGTGCCGCATGTACTGGTGTCAGTGTAGCAGAAAAAAAAAAAAAAAAGAAGCTTCTTTCCTGAGGAAAATAGATGAAACTTTGATCGACTTGAAAGTGCAGTCTATCAGGGCGAATGCTTGGCTGACAATGCGTACAAGCTGCCACCCTGAGCAGAAGCATTTGAAGTAATCTGATGAAGCTGGGGGAGACCGGCGGGTAGTGCACTCTCCCCTGTTGATGAGGAAAGTAATCCGATTTTCTGCTGTTTCACTCTCCCACCTATCTGATCGTTTTGTAATTGACAAGAACAGTCTCATGACCGCAGGGCTCCCCGGCTAGTGAACACAGAGCAGCTGAGTTGAGCACCGGGGTTGTGTATGCTGCCAGCAGAGACTGAGATACATCTTGTGTTTCAGAACACTCGATGCACAAACCCAGACTTTACCAAGACCACAGGGCACAAAACCAGTTGTTTTTTAAAGAAATAAAATAAAATCTGACAGCTACAAAAATAGCCTCCGCATTTTTTTACTGTTTAAGCAGCACAATGCAACAACTCAGCAAAGATATTTTCTGTTTTTTCTCAATTTAACAAACCTGAGTACACGTTGCTTGGCTAATTTAAAGTATTTGAGTCCCTTTTGGTCCTTTTTGGTAACCCTATCCCCAAATCAGATGTGGATTTGTCAGGTGAATGTGGCTTTTAAGGTGACCGAAATCAGATGAACACATTTAATGTGAAGGCAGAGGCTGCAACTTGTGCTGCTTTAAGTGCTATCTGAGATTAAATCTGCACGAAAATATAAAAGGGCTTTACAAGTTTGCTGATTAGGCAGATGATATACAGGCTTCCCCAATCTAATTAGTTAAGTTATTCAGGGCGCAGCAGCCAGGTCAACAAAGTAAATAGATGTAATTCATATAATCGTAAATGCTGGCAAATGTCAGTGGAGTGCCACTGTAAAAAAAAAAAAGAAATAAAAAAAAGTCCAGCTTGCAAGCGGTGCTGTAACAAGGTTGTGGTTGCCTGCGAGAATCAAACACAAATGTCCCCCTGCAGAGCCCAGTGTTTGTTTGCTTCATCCGCATCACTCCCACCCACCCGCCCCGCACAGAGTTTCTTGATGTCAGAAGAAGAAACATCAAGATGAGATGGAGGCAACATGCACACCACTTGCTTTCTCGCTCTCTCTGTGTCTCTTCTGTGCTGCAAAAAAAAAAAAAAAATCTAAACCCCCCTCAGAGATCCATCCGCAAGGCAAAATTCCCGGCCACACTTTTCTTCCCTGCCTTGATTTTCAAGCCATTTCTAAATGTAAAGTGGCAAAGTTTTATTCCGGCAACTGGATTTTAAGGGAGGGTGAATATGTAAATGATTCTCGCTCTAACATTCCCCACAATGCCGCTGCTTTGAGGAGCTGCATCACCTGCAGGCAGATCTGGCTGCTCCGCTGCCGAGCACAGAGTGGGATGAAGAAAGTGAAGCCAACAAACTGCCCAAAAGTGATGATTTTTCTTACTCAGACTTGTGCAACTGTTACCAGTAAAGTATTCCCTGCACAGGCAAAGTGTGCACAGGCACAGGAAGTCACATCTTTACGTCGGATTCGAAGTGGTACAACCAGATGCATCAAAAATCAAAGGATCTAGCGGAGGAAAGACCCCAAAGCCGCAGTTTTACAATCCTCCGTCTGTCGTCCTTACTTTATTGATTTCAATTCCATTAATACCTTATGACTGTCTGCTTGGCAGACCGTCCCAGGCCACGGCTGTTTTCACAGTGGATTTGATTGGGCTTCCTTATCGGCTTGCGGCAGGGCAGGAAAAAGGGGCCTCTGGAGTCCCCCAGAGCGACCCGCCGGCTAAGGTGGTCCGTTTGAACAACAACAAGCTCCGGATCAGACGCGTTCGGCGTATACATCCGGCTCGGGGACTTTATTTTTTGACACTGCACTCAGTAAGCACTGAGTCTAAGACTTGTGAGTCAGATTTTTGGATCATTTTCTAAGTCTCTCTGATGCTCTCAAATGGCAGCTTCAGAGGGAATTAAGAGTTGGAGGCAGCTTCTCCCCTCCTCGTGGTTACAGGGGTGGGAAAAGCCCTTGTGACATGATGAAGTGTGTGTAGGTGTGTT
Organism: Mullus surmuletus; assembly: GCA_903171835.1. NCBI lineage: Eukaryota > Metazoa > Chordata > Actinopteri > Syngnathiformes > Mullidae > Mullus > Mullus surmuletus. The sequence goes on along the minus strand of CAESWR010000103.1, from coordinate 74,609 downwards.
TGCATGAAGGGAAGAGGTGTGTGTGTGTGTTTTTCTTGGCCCCCTGTGTTTTTTTTTTGCAGCAGCAGCAGCACGTGGGATCACATCCGGGCGGCGCGCGCGCTCGGTCCCGTGCGTAAAAAGGCACAGCGCGCAATCTTTTGCGCTGTGAACTTTGCGTGCGCTGTGCGGTCGGTGAAGGACCTGCCCCTCCGCGCTGCTCGGCTCCGGTGATGTTGGCTGCTTTTTTCTGGTTGCGTGGAAACTAACACATAAAAGAGAGAGTGAGAGAGAGAGAGAGAGAGAGGGAGGGAGAGAGAGAGAGAGAGAGGGAGAGAGAGAGAGGGAAAAAAGGGAGAAGGCTGCACCGGAGTGGAGGAGCGCAAGTTTAACGGAGCTGCGAAGGGGAAACCGGATGGAAGCGACGGCAAATATCGGCTGTGGTGGGATTGCGTGGATCCACCGGAGCGTTTCACCGAGAGCCCTCCTGATGTAGAAGATGAGAAGGAGAGGAAGAGGAGCCGCGGAGACGTGAGTGCGTGTTTGCAGATCTGTTCCCTCCCTCCCCTGCCTCCATGCCAGCCTGACTGCCTCCTTACCATTTCCACCATCCATAAAAAGTCCAAAATACCTCAGAGATGCACCGTGGTACGTGTTTCTAGTTCCCACTGCCTGGTGAACTTATCAACCAGAAAATCAGCCTGAGTTCATCTCCCACCAGATGGCTGCTGCTGCTGCTGCTGCTGAGTTGAATTCTGATATGAGCAAGAGCTGACACCTAAATCCACTGCGAGATATTGATTGTGCATAATGGATGTCCTCCGACTGTGTTGTGATTAATAGTAATTGAAGTTGGAGAGGAGCAGTGTGTGTGTGTGTGTGTTTACTGATGAGTGTTTTTGAGAAAGGGGGATTTTTCTCCACTGATTATTACATGACCCCCTCCTTTCTGTTTTCCCACATGCACTAAGCCAGAGTATTAACTGAGAGATTGTGACTGTGCTTGCTGCTCAATAAACTCAATAAATGTATTCCTTGGGGAGAGGAAGGAGAATGAAGAGGAGGGGCAGTTCGGGGAGGGGAGGGGAGGGGGGGGGGG